>JADBJO010008809.1:73654-91111 GCA_016801955.1 Conus betulinus
CCCTCAACAATGGGAATGTCCTCCTTGCTATCTGAACAGTCTGAAACATTTCTAAGCGGTGGTTGCGCCTCCTCCCCTCCCCTCCCCTCTCCTTTACCTCCCCTGCTGTGGCCCAGTCCAGTCAGAAGTGGCAGAGGACGGAGTGGGAGGGACAGGGTCTGGAGCTACATCGTGTTCATTTCAGAGAGAGAGAGAGAGAGAGAGAGAGAGAGAGAGAGAGAGAGAGAGAGAGAGAGAGAGAGAGAGAGAGAGAGAGAGAGAGAGAGAGAGAGAGAGAGAATGTGTGTGTGTGTGTGTGTGTGTGTGTGTGTGTGTGTGTGTGTGTGTGTGTGTGCGTGTGTGTGCGCGCGCGCGTGCGTATGTGCGTGTGAGCGTGTGAGCGTGTGTGTGTGTGTGTGTGTGTGTGTGTGTGTGTGTGTGTGTGTGTGTGTGAGCACGCGCATGTGTGTGTGTGTGTGTGTGTGTGTGTGTGCGTGTGCGCGCGTGTGTACATGTGCGTGCGTGTCTGTGGTTGGAGTCCTGTTTGCCTTTTTAAGAGTTTTTTTCTTACCTACTGTTGAAGTGTATTGATCAGCAAAAGTGTTTTCTCTCATCTGACGACTGTTTGTTACCTACAGTTGAAGTGTATTGATCAGCAAAAGTGTTTTTCTCTCATCTGACGACTCCCGCTCTCCGTGTGCTGCTCCGCAGTTAGTGTACTCCTGTTGTTCTTTGTGGCAGTATGAGTGTACTCCTGTTGTTCTTTGTGGCAGTATGAGTGTACTCCTGTTGTTCTGTCTGGCAGTATGAGTGTACTCCTGTTGTTCTGTCTGGCAGCATGAGTGCACTGCTGTTGTTCTGTCTGGCAGCGTGAGTGTACTCCTGTTGTTCTGCTGGGCAGCATGAGTGTACTGCTGTTTGTTCTTGCTGGCAGCATGAGTGTACTGCTGTTGTTCTGTTGGGCAGCATGAGTATACTGCTGTTGTTCTGTTGGGCAGCATGAGCGTACTCCTGTTGTTCTTGCTGGCAGCATTAATATACTGCTGTTGTTCTTGCTGGCAACATGAGTGTACTCCTGTTGTTCTGTTGGGCAGCATGAGTGTATTGCTGTTGTTCTTGCTGGCAGCATGAGTGTACTGCTGTTGTTCTGTTGGGCAGCATGAGTGTACTGCTGTGTTGTTCTTTCTGGCAGCATGAGTGTACTGCTGTTGTTCTGTCTGGCAGTGTGTGACTCTGGCTGGGAGCATGAGCGCGGATTCTGCTACAAATACATGGGCTCCACCAAAAAAACGTTCCAGGCTGCTCAGGATCACTGCGATGACGTCAAGGAGGGGGCCATCCTGACCACTGCCAAGGAATCATGGGAAGAGGATTTCGTTTACGAGTTGTCGTAAGTGATGAAGGCACTGCCTCTGTCATTGCCGACGCTGCGTCCGCCTGCGGCACCCCACGTGAACCGGTTGTATGATGTGTTGCTGTGTTGCCTCTTGTCTTCTGCTGCTGTTGTTGTTGCTGTCTCTTGCTGCTGTCTCTTGTGTGTAACCCCGGGCTGTAGGGACGAGGTTTTAACTTCTCTGGTGGTGTGAAAGGAAATCTTAAATGAGACAGGGAATAGTACACAGTAAATAGCCAACTAGTACGGTAACTCATTCTCCAATGACGAAGCTGATCACACGGCCAATAACTCCAAACGAATGTTGTTTATCACAGGAAATCGCCTGGTAAAAATGCCGAGACAGAGCACACAGAACAAACAGGGAGACCTCCCCTCCCCCCACAAAAAAAAGAGAAAAAAACAACAACAGCAACAAAGAAACAAACAAAACAAACAAACAAAAAACAACCAAACGAACACAACTAAAACCTTCTTGCCATATAACTTTACCTGACACATACACATCGCTACAGCAACCGGAGAAAAGAAGGAACACAAACCGACATTTATTCCAGACTGGCGCAGCCTTTGTGATCTTGAAATAGTCCAGTAAACATGGGGACGGACAGTAACACATACAGGTAACCTCGGCTTAACTGGTACGAAAGGGAACTTTGAGATGAGGCAGCGGATAGTAAACAGTACATTGTAACTCTGTCTCCTATGATGAAATTCATGACACTTTCATTTCATCATAGGAGGAAGAGTTGCCCTACTTGTTCGTCGTTCCTTTGTCGGATCAGTGTCACATCCCACTGTTTCCATTCGCATTCGTAGGAGGCCCACACAGTGTAGAGAAAACAAGTATGTCCAAGCTCTTTCTTACCACACGGTGAAATGCATTGAAGGGAGGCCCACACAATGTAGAGAAACAAGTACGTCCCTGTTCTTTCCTACCAGGCATGGTACACGACGAAATGCTCGGCCCAAATGCCGCCCGTTCCGGCAGTGGCATTGTGCCGTCCACCGCTCATTTGGAGCTTCACATTATCCCTCAGATCGGCCTGCTTAGTCTTTGGTGCCTGTGCCTTCAGTTGTCAACACTGCGTTGCACAGGTCCAATGGCCAATACACTAAGCTGACCCCCAAACAAAGCTTTGGATCATGTTGAACATTTGGAAAGACTTGCCCGCTTTTTCGTCTGCTGTCTCTGGTTATTCAGCGAGGCCTAGTCACGTGACTTTCAGCAGAGGCGTTCATTGGATCACGACGTGGAATGTCAGAAGAGCGTTTGGTCACACTAGAGCGTGTCGTCGTGGAGCAGGTCACCCGTGTGAAAACTTTGACATTTGATGAAGCCAGATTGGAAAGAGCTGAAATACCCCGCTGCATGCTGAGTGTGGCAATGGAACGCCATCGTGCGTGTCTTCTGTGACATTATTAAGTAAGGACGTTTTCTTTGTCCTTTGTTCTGTGTACCTTTATGCTTTGTTCTGTGTACCTTCATGCTTTGTTCTGTGTACCTTTATGCTTTGTTCTGTGTAGCTTTATGCTTTGTTCTGTGTACCTTTATGCTTTGTTCTGTGTAGCTTTATGCTTTGTTCTGTGGATCTTTATGCTTTGTTCTCTGTACCTTCATGCTTTGTTCTGTGGACCTTCATGAGTGCGTGTGCTAGCTGCATGAGTATCACAAGCAGCGTCACTTTGGATTTGGTTTGCATGTGCATTGTTTCCATGGGAACACCAGCTGATGTCCTTGCTAGTATTTCCTGTATCTGTTTTTCCTTCTCGTTTAATAACCAGATGAATTCAAGAAGACAAAAAAAGAACCACGACATCTCAATGTGTAAGATGTGTATATATGAGAATCGTTGGCTACAACCAGGTGCCAACAAGGACTTGTATACATTACAGGGAAAACGTATCTTAGGGAATGTGTACATTTGCCCAGAAAACAGGGTATACATATATTCTGTGTTCCACACCGGGAATATTTATATTCTCTGAGAACTTTAGGATCGTGGATGAAACTCTAGGGAGAGTCCGACAGCAGAAGGTCTTCAGAGAAGACACCCCCTCTAAGGGGACCGGGCCGCATCCAGGTCATGACTCCCAGATCCCCTTTTGCTGCCAACAGTTTTCCTTTTCCCTGGCGCTGCCGGAGTGCCAACCGCCAACTTTTGGATGTGTGTGGGTGTCTCAAGGCTTGCTCTTTTTTTTTTTTTTTTAAAGACGGATATCTTACCCACATCGCTAATGGACACGAGCTAAGTTGGAAAACTTAAGCCATATGAAACTCACTTTTTGTTCCTCCTCGACCAGCTTCAGCTGGGACTCTTTTCAGCTGCCTCTGCCATTGCCTCCAGGGTTCTGGTCCTCTTCTTATCAGAAGTCCCGATCTGCTTCATGAAATCGTAGACTAATGAGCCTACAAATCCCCTCGTTCTATCCTCTGGCAAGGACTTGGGCCTGGAAGCCCGATTCCCTCATGCTGCTAGCTAGACTGACATGCTTCTCAGCCTTGTAGACATGAGTTCGCTCCATTCTGCTGCTTTTGGATGGCACAGCGAGTTTGATCAAAATTATTTATTTTGATGAACCTGAGTGGAAACAATACCTGGTCTCACGCCGCTCTCTTCCTGATGGTCTCTGGATGGTTCTCCCAGGCTGCAAGGTCTGCTGTGCATTCCTAGCCTTCACTCCATCCAGTACACCCTGGTTCCATGCTCTTGATGTCACAGCTGCTCCATACCACCATTTGTGGCCTCTTGCTGTGTAGTTCTTCATTGTTGGAGCTTCTAGTAACATGGTGCTTCCTATGGAAGTGCTAACCGCATGTGCGATTTCCATCAGAACGTGGGAGTGCCTCCATGTGTAGCCTGCCTCCCTGCCTATGCAGGGTGCTGTGGAAGGTGGACTCTGCAAGATGTAGTGAGGGATGGGTACAGGGTGTGGTGAAAGGTGAAACTACAGAAAAAAAAAAGAAAATGTGACGTCGTTTTTAAATTGATGTAGTCTACTATGACGTCAATAGTGTTAATGTCATCGCTGCTAAGGAGATGTAAGTAGCATCGGTTCCTGAAGAAGCCTTTTGGCGAAAGCTTGGATAAAAAATGAACTCCGTGGGCGGTGTTGACAACTTATTGTTTATCAATATATATATATATATATAATGTGTGTGTGTGTGTGTGTGTGTGTGTGTGTGTGTGTGTGTGTGTGTGTGTGAACGAGCAGTGGCAAGCGGTACATCTGGATCAATGCCAGACGAACTGATGAGGACGATGACTTCAGGTGGCCGGATGGCAGCAAGGTGCCTGACGGATACCACAACTGGAAAACAGGTGGGTCTTGTTTGGTCTCCCATGACAACAGGAGGTCAGGTGGGTCTGGTCTTGTACCTGTGACAACTGAAGGCACAAAGGTCTTGTCTTGTAACTACGACAACTGAAGGTCAGGTAGGTCTGGTCTTGTAACTACGACAACTGAAGGTCAGATAGGTCTGGTCTTGTAACTACGACAACTGAAGGTCAGATAGGTCTGGTCTTGTAACTACGACAACTGAAGGTCAGATAGGTCTGTTTTTATAGCTATGACAACTTAAGGTCAGACAGGTCTGGTCTTGTAAGTATGGCTACTGAAGGTCAGATAGGTCTGGTTTTGTAACTATCACAAATGAAGGTCAGGTAGGTTTGGTTTTGTATCTATGACAACTGAAGGTCACATAGGTCTGGAATTGTAACCATGACAACTGAAAATCAGGTGGGTCTTTTTTTTTTTTTTTGTAGCTATGACAACTGAAAGCCACAGAGGTCTGGTCTTGTAATTATGACAAATGAAGGCAGGTATGTCTGTTTTTGTAGCTATGTCTACTGGAGGCCACGTAGGTCTTTTTTGTAACTATGACAACTGAAGATCAGGTAGGTCTGTTTTTGTAGCTATGTCTACTGGAGGCCACGTAGGTCTTTTTTGTAACTATGACAACTGAAGATCAGGTAGGTCTGTTTTTTGTAGCTATGTCTACTGGAGGCCACGTAGGTCTTTTTTGTAACTATGACAACTGAAGATCAGGTAGGTCTGTTTTTGTAGCTATGTCTACTGGAGGCCACTATATAACTATGACAACTGAAGATCAGGTAGGTCTGTTTTTGTAGCTATGTCTACTGGAGGCCACTATGTAACTATGACAACTGAAGATCAGGTAGGTCTGTTTTTGTAGCTACGTCTACTGGAGGCCACGTAGGTCTGTTGTTGTAACTATGACAACTGCAGGTCAGGTAGGTCTGGTCTCGTAGTTAAAGCAACTAAAGGTCAGATTGTTCTGTTCTTGTAACTATGAGAAATGAAGGTCGAGTAGGTCTGTTTTTTTGTAACTATGACAACTGAAGGTGAGCCAGGTCTGCCTTTGTAGCTATGACAACTGAAGACCAGGCAGGTCTGTTTTTCTAACTATCACAAGTGAAAGTCAGATCGGTCTGATTTTGTAACAATGACAACTGAAGGTCAGATAGGTCTGTTTTTGTAACAATGACAGCTGAAGGTCAGATAGGTCTGTTTTTGTAACCATGACACAACTGAAGGTCAGATAGGTCTGTTTTTGTAACAATGACAGCTGAAGGTCAGATAGGTCTGTTTTTGTAACCATGACAACTGAAGGTCAGATAGGTCTGTTTTTGTAACAATGACATCTGAAGGTCGGATAGGTCTGTTTTTGTAACCATAACAGCTGAAGGTGGTTGGTTAGGTCTGTTTTTGTAACTATCACAACTGAAGATCGGAATTGTCTGTTTTTGTAATTATGACACTGAAGGTGGTTGGTGAGGTCTGTTTTTTTGTAACTATCACAACTGAAGGTCGGGGATGTCTGTTTTTGTAATTATGACAACTGAACGTCAGACAGGTCTGGTCTTGAGTTATGAATAGTAAAGGTCAGATAGGTCTGTTCTTGGAACTATGATAACTGAAGATCAGATAGGTCTGTTTTTGTAACTATAGGAACTGAAACTCAAGTAGCGCTTGCCTTGCGGCTATGACAACTGAGACAAAGTAGATGTTGTAGGTAGGTCTTTGTAGCTATGGTAACTGAGATTACACAAGACTTTATAACTATAATGACTAAGATAAGACAGGTCCGTTTTTTTTTTTTTTTTTTAGCCGTAGTGACTGAGATTTAGTAAGTTTTGCTATGAGGTAAATCTGGTTTCTAGCATTATAATTGGCAGCTAAGTCAATTTGGGAGTATAGCTATGACAACTAGGATGTCGGGGAGGAGGGGGGGGGGGGGGGGGTTATGTCTGATCTGATCTTTAGCCGTAACAAGTGGGAGATAATACATGTGTGGCATGACTGCTGTAGCAGTGCTCCAGGTGACAATCCTTTTAGCAATGGAAAGTGGAGGTTTGGATTGTACCTGTACGGCAGTGTGGTTTGTTGGCAATGGGAAGTGGTTTGGATTGTACCTGTAAGGCAGTGTGGTTTGTTGGCAATGGAAAGTGGTTTGGTTTGTACCTGTAAGGCAGTGTGGTTTGTTGGCAATGGAAAGTGGTTTGGATTGTACCTGTAGGCAGTGTGGTTTGTTGGCAATGGAAAGTGGTTTGGATTGTACCTGTAGGCAGTGTGGTTTGTTGGCAATGGAAAGTGGTTTGGATTGTACCTGTACGGCAGTGTGGTTTGTTGGCAATGGAAAGTGGTTTGGTTTGTACCTGCAGGCAGTGTGGTTTGTTGGCAATGGAAAGTGGTTTGGATTGTACCTGTAGGCAGTGTGGTTTGTTGGCAATGGTAAGTGGTTTGGATTGTACCTGTACGGCAGTGTGGTTTGTTGGCAATGGAAAGTGGTTTGGATTGTACCTGTAAGGCAGTGTGGTTTGTTGGCAATGGAAAGTGGTTTGGATTGTACCTGTACGGCAGTGTGGTTGTTGGCAATGGAAAGTGGTTTGGATTGTACCTGTACGGCAGTGTGGTTTGTTGGCAATGGAAAGTGGTTTGGATTGTACCTGTAGGCAGTGTGGTTTGTTGGCAATGGAAAGTGGAGGTTTGGATTGTACCTGTACGGCAGTGTGGTTTGTTGGCAATGGAAAGTGGTTTGGATTGTACCTGTAGGCAGTGTGGTTTGTTGGCAATGGAAAGTGGTTTGGATTGTACCTGTAAGGCAGTGTGGTTTGTTGGCAATGGAAAGTGGTTTGGATTGTACCTGTAAGGCAGTGTGGTTTGTTGGCAATGGAAGTGGTTTGGTAAGGCAGTGTGGTTGGTTGGCAATGGAAAGTGGGTTTGGTTTGTACCTGTAAGGCAGTGTGGTTTGTTGGCAATGGAAAGTGGTTTGGTTTGTACCTGCAGGCAGTGTGGTTTGTGGCAATGGAAAGTGGTTTGGATTATTGTACCTGTAGGCAGTGTGGTTTGTTGGCAATGGAAAGTGGTTTGGATTGTACCTGTACGGCAGTGTGGTTTGTTGGCAATGGAAAGTGGTTTGGATTGTACCTGTAAGGCAGTGTGGTTTGTTGGCAATGGAAAGTGGTTTGGTTTGTACCTGTAAGGCAGTGTGGTTTGTTGGCAATGGAAAGTGGTTTGGATTGTACCTGTAGGCAGAGTGGTTTGTTGGCAATGGAAAGTGGTTTGGTTTGTACCTGTAAGGCAGTGTGGTTTGTTGGCAATGGAAAGTGGTTTGGATTGTACCTGTAAGGCAGTGTGGTTTGTTGGCAATGGAAAGTGGTTTGGTTTGTACCTGTAAGGCAGTGTGGTTTGTTGGCTAGGAAAGTGGTTTGGATTGTACCTGTAGGCAGTGTGGTTTGTTGGCAATGGAAAGTAGTTTGGTTTGTACCTGTAGGCAGTGTGTGGTTTGTTGGCAATGGAAAGTGGTTTGGTTTGTACCTGTAAGGCAGTGTGGTTTGTTGGCAATGGAAAGTGGTTTGGTTTGTACCTGTAAGGCAGTGTGGTTTGTTGGCAATGGAAAGTGGTTTGGATTGTACCTGTAGGCAGTGTGGTTTGTTGGCATTGGAAAGTGGTTTGGATTGTACCTGTACGGCAGTGTGGTTTGTTGGCAATGGAAAGTGGTTTGGTTTGTACCTGTAAGGCAGTGTGGTTTGTTGGCTAGGAAAGTGGTTTGGATTGTACCTGTAGGCAGTGTGGTTTTTTGGCAATGGAAAGTAGTTTGGTTTGTACCTGTAGGCAGTGTGGTTTGTTGGCAATGGAAAGTGGTTTGGTTTGTACCTGTAGGCAGTGTGGTTTGTTGGCAATGGAAAGTGGTTTGGTTTGTACCTGTAGGCAGAGTGGTTTGTTGGCAATGGAAAGTGGTTTGGTTTGTACCTGTAGGCAGTGTGGTTTGTTGGCAATGGAAAGTGGTTTGGATTGTACCTGTAGGCAGTGTGGTTTGTTGGCAATGGAAAGTGGTTTGGTTTGTACCTGTAGGCAGAGTGGTTTGTTGGCAATGGAAAGTGGTTTGGTTTGTACCTGTAGGCAGTGTGGTTTGTTGGCAATGGAAAGTGGTTTGGTTTGTACCTGTAGGCAGAGTGGTTTGTTGGCAATGGAAAGTGGTTTGGTTTGTACCTGTAGGCAGAGTGGTTTGTTGGCAATGAAAAGTGGTTTGGTGTGTACCTGTAGGCAGAGTGGTTTGTTGGCAATGGAAAGTGGTTTGGTTTGTACCTGTAGGCAGAGTGGTTTGCATGGTATTGTCTCCTGTCCCGTCACATGCGTGGAACTGCCTGTCTTCAAGACTCAGTGACAGACCACACTGTAACAGCCCTCAGTTCAACAGTGACAGGCCACACCGTAACAGCCTTCAGTTCAACAGTGACACACCCCACTGTAACAGTCCACAGTTCAACAGTGACACACTGTAACAGCCCTCACTTCAACAGTGACAGACCACACTGTAACAGCCCTCAGTTCAACAGTGACACACTGTAACATCCCTCACTTCAACAGTGACAGACCACACTGTAACAGCCCTCAGTTCAACAGTTACAGACCCCACTGTAACAGCCTTCAGCTCAACCGTGACACTGTAACAGTCCTCAGTTCAACAGTGACAGACCACACTGTAACAGCTCTCAGTTCAACAGTAAAACACACTGTAACAGCCCTCGGTTCAACAGTGATACACTGTAACAGCCCTGAGTTCAACAGTGACAGACCCCACTGTAACAGCCCTCAGTTCAAACAGTGACAGACTGTAAGAGCCCTCAGTTCAACAGTGACACACTGTAACAGCCATCAGTTCAACAGTGACAGACCACACTGTAACAGCCCTCAGTTCAACAGTGATACACCGTAACAGCCCTCAGTTCAACAGTGACACACTGTAACAGCCCTCAGTTCAATTGTGACACTGTAACAGCCCTCAGTTCAACAGTGACACACAATGTAACAGCCTTCGGTTCAACAGTGATACACTGTAACAGCCCTGAGTTCAACAGTGATACACTGTAACAGCCCTGAGTTCAACAGTGACAGACCACACTGTAACAACCATTAGTTCAACAGTGATACTGTAACAACCCTCAGTTCAACAGTGATACTGTAACAGCGCTCAATTCAACAGTGGCAGACCACACTGTAACAACCATCATCAGTTCAACAGTGACAGACCCCACTGTGACAGCCCTTAGTTCAACAGTGACACACTGTAACAGCCATCAGTTCAACAGTAACAGACCCCACTGTAACAGCCCTCAGTTCAACAGTGTCACACTGTAACTGCCCTCAGTTCAACAGTGACAGACCCCACTGTAACAGCCCTCAGTTCAACAGTGACACACTGTAACAGCCCTCAGTTCAACAGTGACAGTCCACATTTTAACAGCCCTCAGTTCAACAGTTACAGCCCACATTGTAACAGCCCTCAGTTCAACAGTAACACATTGTAACAGCCCTCAGTTCACAGTGACAGACCACACTGTAACAGCCCTCAGTTCAACAGTGACACACTGTAACAGCCCTCACTTCAACAGTTACAGACCCCACTGTAACAGCCCTCAGTTTCAACAGTCACAGACAGCACTGTAACAGCCCTCAGTCCAACAGTGACAGTCCACATTGTAACAGGCCTCAGTTCAACAGTGACAGTCCACATTGTAACAGCCCTCAGTTCAACAGTCACAGACCGCACTGTAACAGCCCTCAGTTCAACAGTTACAGTCCACACTGTACCAGCCCTCAGTTCAACAGTGACACGCTGTAACAACCCTCAGTTCAACAGAGACAGACCCCACTGTAACAGCCCTCACTTCAACAGTTTCAGACCCCACTGTAACAGCCCTCAGTCAACAGTCACAGACCGCACTGTAACAGCCCTCAGTTCAACATTGACAGTCCACATTGTAACAGCCCTCAGTTCAACAGTGACAGTCCACATTGTAACAGCCCTCAGTTCAACAGTGACACGCTGTAACAGCCCTCAGTTCAATAGTGACAGACCACACTGTAACAGCCATCAGTTCAACAGTGACACACTGTAACAGCCTTCACGTCAACAGTTACAGACCCCACTGTAACAGCCCTCAGTTCAACAGTGACAGACCCCACTGTAACAGCCCTCAGTTCAACAGTGACAGTCCACATTGTAACAGGCCTTAGTTCAACAGTGACAGCCCACCTTGTAACAGCTCTCAATTCAACAGTGACAGTCCACATTGTAACAGCCCTCAGTTCAACAGTGACACGCTATAACAACCCTCAGTTCAACAGTTACAGACCACATTGTAACAGCCCTGAGTTCAACAGTGACAGTCCACATTGTAACAGCCTCAGTTCAACAGTGACAGTCACATTGTAACAGCCCTCAGTTCAACAGTGACAGACCACACTGTAACAGCCATCAGTTCAGCAGTAACACATTGTAACAGCCCTCTGTTCAACAGTGACAGACCACACTGTAACAGCCATCAGTTCAACAGTGACACACTGTAACAGCCCTTAGTTCAACAGTGTCAGACCACACTGTAACAGCCATCAGTTCAACAGTAACACACTGTAACAGCCCTAAATTCACAGTGACAGACCACACTGTAGCAGCCATCAGTTCACCAGTGACACTGTAACAGCCCTCAGTTCAACAGTGACACACTGTAACAGCCCTCAGTTCAACAATGGCAGACCTCACAGTAGAATCCCTCAGTTCAACAGTAACACACTGTGACAGTCCTCAGTTCAACAGTGACAGACCACACTGTAACAGCCATCAGTTCAACAGTGACACACCGTAACAGCCCTCAGTTCAACAGTGGCAGACTTCACTGTAACAGCCAACAGTTCAACAGTGACAGACCCTACTGTGTGTAGCAGCCAACAGTTCAACAATGACAGACCACACTGTAACAGCCCTCAGTTCAACAGTGACACACTGTAACAGCCCTCACTTCAACAGTGACAGACTTCACTGTAACAGCCCTCAGTTTTAACAGTAACAGACCCCACTGTGTGTAACAGCCAACAGTTCAACAGTGACAGACCACACCGTAATAGCCCCCAGTTCAACAGTGACAGACCCCACTGTAATAGCCATCAGTTCAACAGTGACACACTGTAACAGCCCTCAGTTTAACAGTAACAGACCCCATTGTAACAGCCATCAGTTCAACAGTGACACACTGTAACAGCCCTCAGTTCAACAGTGACAGACCCCATTGTAACAGCCATCAGTTCAACAGTGACACACTGTAACAGTCCTCAGTTCAAACCACGTGACGACATGTGCAGGGTGTGACCACAGACAGCCTTTACCTTGAGAGTCAATCGCAGCATCAAACATGTACGTGTGTGTGGACTAAGCACTTTACCACTAAAACCATTCTCTGTAACTGTATGAAAAAATGATTTCTTCTCAGTTGTTGAAGTACCATATTGAATTATACTTCTTCATAATCAGCGTACATTGGTCTGTGGGAAATTCATCCTCTTCTGTACGGAGACAGCACATAGCCACAGTCCAGCGCCACCCAGACTTGGCTGTCTGTCATTACACAGACCCATCCCATGAGATTCTGATTCTTCTGCAGACCCTTTGCCTCGGATGACATTTTTCGTTGTCATGGATTCTTTAACGTGCGCCAACGGCATTCAGCTCATGGGACTTGCTGATGGTCTTCTCCGAAAGACTAGCTCTCAGACCACTGCTGAAAGTCTGCTGGAAAGGGGGGCTGGGGAGGGGGGGGGCAGTCCTCCCTTTGCTGTGCTCAAACCATAGACCCTGAAATCCCTGGCTTCTGGGGCAAGGACAGTGTATGCTGGGCCACCGCTGCACGGAAGTAGTACAGCTGTTGTTTTGGTGATCACTGCCACTGCTGTTGCTGCTGCTGCTGCTGCTGCTGCTGCTGCTACTGCTGCTGCTGCTGCTGCATGATCTTAAGCAGGTGTGTGGTGAACGTTGTGGCATGGTGTCTGGCCCTCCAGTGGCGCGCGCTGTGTGACGTCATCCATATTGTGTGTGTGACCGACAGGCGAACCGGACGAGGGTGACGACTGTGTCATGCTCCGGAAGCAGGATGCCAAATGGTCTGGTATCTCCTGCACCGACGAGAAGAAATTCGTCTGCAGATACGCCGTGCCCTGACCGCTACCACCCCCCAGGCAAGACTTCTGCAGCTACCCCTGCCTTCACCGCTGGCACACTGGACGGCACATCTGCAACTCAGTGGATGGAATTTCACCGATACCCCCCCCCCCTCACCCTCCGCCCACACACCACCCCATCCTCCAGTTGTGGCGTGCTTTCCTATCTCTTGGCTTCCGGAGCGCCCGCTCTCCCTGTGGCTGTAGTTCTCCCTGGATGCAGGGTTCACTGTGTGTTGCCAACACCTTTCCATCGTGGCTTGCTGCAGGGTTCGTTGTGTGTTGCCAACAACACCTTTCCATCGTGGCTTGCTGCAGGGTTCACTGTGTGTTGCTAACACCTTTCCATCGTGGCTTGCTGCAGGGTTCGTTGTGTCTTGCCAACACCTTTCCATCGTGGCTTGCTGCAGGGTTCACTGTGTGTTGCTAACACCTTTCCATCGTGGCTTGCTGCAGGGTTCACTGTGTGTTGCCAACACCTTTCCATCGTGGCTTGCTTGAGGTGCATTGAGATCTTGTGACGTGGTCAGACTGGACATACTGGATCTCAGGCATGTCCATGACGTGTTTAGAAACATTGAGTAGATCTCTTCACAGAGTGAAGAATAGAGGAGCCAGCATGGAAACGTTTACCACAGCATCTGTTATTTAACATTATGGGTAGAGGTGTAATAAGTAATGTAACAACTTTCAAGCTACCCAACAATAACAATAACAACGAAAAGAACACACACACACACACACACACACGCGCGCGCGCGCGCGCGCGCGCGCACACACACATGCACGCACGCACGCATGCACACACAGAAACACAGACACATACACGCATGTACGTACGCACGCACGCACGCACGCGCACAGAAACACACACACACACACACACACACACACACACACACACACACACACACACACACACGCACGCACGCACGCACGTACGCACGCGCGCACACACACACACACACACACACACACACACACACGCACGCACGCACGCACGCACCCTCCCCCCCCCCCCCCACACACACACACACACACACACACTGAAGTTGTTTCAGTCTTGTCCCTGTCGTTGGTGTCCGGCACAAATCGCGGTCTGACTTGCTGCACACTGTCATTCTGCATTCTCTCCCTTTCCTCCCTCCACCTGTCTCCTTTTCTGCATTCTCTCCCTTTCCTCCCTCCACATGCCTCCTTTTCTGCATTCTCTCCCTTTTTCCTCCCCCACGTGTCTCCTTTTCTGCATTCTCTCCCTTTCCTCCCTCCACCTGTCTCCTTTTCTGCATTCTCTCCCTTTCCTCCCCCCACGTGTCTCCTTTTCTGCATTCTCTCCCTTTCCTCCCCCCACGTGTCTCCTTTTCTGCATTCTCTCCCTTTCCTCCCTCCACGTGTCTCCTTTTCTGCATTCTCTCCCTTTCCTCCCCCCACGTGTCTCCTTTTCTGCATTCTCTCCCTTTCCTCCCCCCACCTGTCTCCTTTTCTGGCGGCAGATGTTGCATTATTCAGTGTGCCAAGGAAAAGAAGTAAAATGAATATTGTTCATCAACATTGTTCATCCTGATCCTTTGTTGAACGTGTCTCTTGTTCTTGTTCTTGTTCTCTCGAGCACACGCGTGTAAGTCTCTCTCTCCCTCGTGGAGTGTGTGTGTGTATGTATGTGTGGTGTGTGGGGGGGGGGGTGCGTGTGTGTGTGTGGGTGTGTGTGTGTGTGTTTTGTGTGTGTGTGTGTGTGTAACTCTCTCTCTCTCTCTCTCTCCCTCTCCTTCCTGTCTGTCTGTCTGTCTGTCTGTCTATCTTCTGTCTGTCTGGTCTGTATCTCTCTCTCTCTCTCTCCTCTCTCCTCTCCTCTCTCTCTCTCTCTTCTCTCTCTCCTCTCTCTCTCCTCCTCTCTCTCTCTCTCGCCTCTCTCTCTCTCACCTCGTTGTATGTATGTTGGCAGTCCTGAACGCAGATGCGAATCTCTGCCCTCTCTCTCTCCTGGCGTTCATGTGATCAACGTCTGCTGCCTTGTTTGATTTGTGTGTTGACTGCTTACGTGGAAATGTGTGTCTTTGTCTTTCACGGTCATGATGCTCCCAGCGACAGGGACAGAAGGCCCGATTCCTTACATGACTTCTCTCTCTCTCTCTCTCTCTCTCTCTCTCTCTCTCTCTCTCTCTCTCTCTCTCTCTGGTGACTGCCCCTCACACATCTTAGATCCAACGCTGTGAAAATCAATGTCCGTCAGACAAGCAAGCCTTTCTTCATGATTTTGGTTTTCATTTGTGTGATTCCAATTTGGTCACCACCCCTCCCTGCTTCCAATCCACACCCACAACCAGGGGTCTTTTCTGTTGCAATCCCCAGCAGTGGCAGTCCACTGACAGCAATCACTATCATAATTATCGCCATGAAACAACCCACCGGGGGAGCCACTGCACTGCTGAAGAGTCACGTTGGTGGTGTACAGTGGTGCTGAACCTATACTGTTTTACTAGACATCACCTATATACATTACTATTGGCTTAAACTGTTAGCGTAGCCATTGTGCCATGGTGAGATGACTTTTCATTGGAAGGTTCCACTGTATCCACCAGTGACAGGTTCCATGTAAACTCCCACTCTGAACCTCGGAACACGAAGTCACTGGGAGCGTAAATTTGAAGAAGAAATAAAAACTTGGAGTTAAACTTAGGGCATGGCATAAATGGTGGCAGAATTTGGAGGTAAAGCAAGCATAAACAGAATTAAAAGAAAACAAAAGCAAACAAAACAAAACGAAAAACAGTCACACACACACACACACACCACACACACACACACACACACACCCTTACACCACACACAAAAAAAACGCGCGGCGCGCGCGCGCACGCACACACACCACACACACACACACACACCACACACACACACACACACACACACACATATCTCACGATATGCAGAAACATAATAACTACACAAAACAACAGCCATTCATCATAAAAATTCAGTTTTTTCTGTCCCAGTTCACGCACGTGCATACGCATTCCCAGTCAGCACTAGTAAGAAACCATGAAACGCTGCTAAAAAAAAAAAATCACTATATCTCTGCTGATTTGACAAAACCTCCATCACATCTCTGCAGATATAACAAAATCTCCACCACATATCTCCAGATGTGACAAAACCTCCACCACATATCTCCAGATGTGACAACACCTCCACCACCTATCTAAAGATGTGACAAAACCTCCACCACATATCTCCAGATGCGACAAAACCTCCATCTCTCTAGATCTGACAAAGCCTCAATCTCTCCAGATGTGACAAAACCTCCTCTACACACTCCCGTGATGTGACAAAACCTCCATCTCTCCAGATGTGACAAAACCTCCTCTACATCTCTCCAGATGTGACAAAACCTCCTCTACATCTCCCCAGATGTGACAAAATCCTCCACTACATCTATCCAGATGTGACAAAATCTCCACTACATCTCTTCAGGTCTGACAAAACTTCCATATCTCCAAATGTGACAAAACCTCATCTACATCTCTCCAGATGTGACAAAGCCTCCAATTCTCCAGATGTGACAAAAACCTCCTCTACATCTCTCCAGATGTGACAAAACCTCCTCTACATCTCTCCAGATGTGACAAAACCTCCTCTACATCTCTCCAGAAGTGGGGGTTAGTTTCCGCCGAGGACATTGACGAACAAAGTACACCTTCACAGCTTACCACATGGACATCAGATAAGTCGCTCTTCGTTCTTTGTTTGTACTGTCCTAAATGTTAAATGTTACATATTTTGTTTTCACTGAAGAAGACCCAAGAGGTCGAAATGCATCGTGTCTTGTGTACTTGTTCGTCAATGTCCTCGGCGGAACCTCCTCTGAATCTCTCCAGATGTGACAAAACCTCTTCTCTTTAGAAGCTACCACAACAAACACACGACCATACCTGAAGAAAAACAGTACACTAACAACGGTATTAAGAAAAAACGACACAATTACGCATACTAGTTTATCAATGTGTCAGGCGGTTTACAGCTATTCAAGCCATTTCCAAGAAACTTTTAAATACTCTTGTAAGAACTGACCAGCCTTAATTGAACATGTGGCTGACGTTTCCTTCTAAGAGCTAACCAAGCTTCATCCTGAACGATTCAACGCTGACCTAACCAAGCTTCATCCTAAATGACTTAGCCCTGAGCTAACCAAGCTTCATCCTATATGATTTAGTCCTGTGCTAACTAAGGCTTCATCCCATAAATGATTAGTCCTGTGCTAACTAATGTTTCATCCCCTAAATTATTTAGTCCTGTGCTAACTAATGTTTCATCCCCTAAATGATTTAGCCCTGAGCTAACCAAGCTTCATCCAATATGATTTAGTCCTGTGCTAACTAAGGCTTCCATTCCTAAATGATTAGTCCTGTGCTAACTAAGACTTCATCCCCTAAATTGTTAGTCCTATGCTAACCAAGGCTTCATCCTAAAGATGTTAGTCCTGTGCTAACTAAAGTTTCATCGCATAAATAATTAGTCCTGTGCTAACTAAGGCTTCATCCCCTAAAAGATTTAGCCCTGTGCTAACC
>JADBJO010008810.1:0-5000 GCA_016801955.1 Conus betulinus
GATAAAGAAAGACAGAGAGAGAAAGAGAGAGAAGAAGAAAAGGATAAAGAAAGACAGAGAGAGAAAAGAGAGAAGCAGAAAAGGATAGGGAAAGACAGAGAGAGAAGGAGAGGGAGCAGCATGAGAAAGAATTAAAAGCCATGGAGTTAGAGTTAGAAAATAAAAAGGCAGATAGGGATTTTGAGTTACAAAGTAAGAAGCTTCAGCTTGAAATGGAGAAATTAAAAGCTTTTGGTGTAACAGACAATGGTTCTGCGCAGGGTTCTGGTGATGCGAAACTATTTCTATTTCTGGGGGATATCCCCAAGATGCCTGTCTTTGATGAAAACAAAGATGAGATTGATGCATTTTTGTTTAGATTTGAGAGTCATGCTACTTCTTGCGAGTGGCCCAAAGATAAGTGGGTATTGTATATTGCGTCTCTTTTCAAGGGCAGTGCGTTGACGCTGTATCATTCTTTGGCAGCGAAGGATACTTTAACATGGGATGAACTTAAGGATGAATTACTTAAGCGTTACCGGTGTACCGCCGAAGGATTTCGCGAGAAATTCCGTACCGTGCGTCCGGAGAAAGGCGAGTCATTTCCTGCGTATTTGATTCGGTCTGCGCATTTTCTTGATCGGTGGATTGACTTGTCCAAAAACTAAAAAGGATTATGCGGAACTTCGTGATCTTTTTTTGCGTAAGCAGATTTTAAACAGCGTTTCAAAGGACTTGGCTGTGTTTCTAAAAGAAAGGTCGGTTGCGAGCGCTGAAGAATGTGCGAGCTTGAGGAACAGTACAGGACTGCGCATCCTGATCGGACGTTTGCCCAAGGGAACGGACACGGTTTTTTGATGTAAATGTCGCTTCCTTCGCACATCACCAAAACAGTGTTGGTTCAGACCGTGGATTTGGCTCTTGGCGTTCAAATCAGAACCGTAATCGTTACCGTGGAGGTCAAAATTCCCGCGGTGGTCAAAATTCTCGTAGCGGACGGGATCATGGCAGCCAGTTTGAACAGTCTGCTACCGGTGGTGGTCAGCAGTCTGGTCATTTGGGTGCAAATACGGTACACATAGAGGTGGTCAAACAGCTCTAACTCTCGGTATCTGCGTAACCGTGGCCGACAGCGCAGACAGGCTCATAATACCTCAGGTACACCCACAGGTTGTTACATTGTGGTGGCTGCTGGTTTCATAAAGCTCGGGATTGTCCGTCTGTAGAGCAGTCAGCAGTGAATGTCGCGGGTATGTCGGACAATGTTTCGGATCCATCTACTGTAGCCCATTCGATGGTGTCACATGTTAACACTGACAGTTACTGGTTGAGTCAGGAACGGTCAATGGGTTTCACTGCTCTGTGTTGAGGGACACAGGTTGCACTACTGCGGGAGTGCGCCGTTCTTTTGTTCTTCCGCACCAGTTCACTGGTGAAGAACAACATTGTCGTTCTTTTGGAGGTAAGATTGAGGTTTTCCCTCTTGCTGTGGTCTCAGTTAGTACACCTTACTTTGAGGGTGAGGTGCTTGCCTGTGTTATTGAGAACCCAGTAACGGATCTCATTCTTGGTAATCTTCCAGGTGTTACTTCAGCATGTTCAGGTGCTGGTGGATCTTTTGTCCCATGTAATGTGACTACTCGTTTACAGGCAGACAAGGAGAAACAGTTGCCTGTACCGTTCGTCAGTGCCTGATTTGTCTGTGCTGGATGTACAACCTAAGGAATTTGCTGCTATGCAGAAGCTTGATGCCTCTTTGAGCCATTTGTTCTCTTCAGTTGTATCTGAGGTACCTTCCCCTTTGACTAAGCCTGTTTTTGTTTTTTTTTATTAATGATGTTCTATGTCGCTTGGTCAAGGACAAGGGTGAAGTTAAGCATCAGGTGGTAGTTCCTCAGGAGTTACGTAACGTTGTGCTTCATACTGCGCATGACAGCATTTTTTCTGGTCATTGTGGGATCAGGCGTACTCTACAGCGAGTTCTTGCATCGTTCTTTTGGCCAGGAGTGTCTCAGTCAGTCAAGGAGTATTGTCGTTCATGTGATACTTGTCAGAAGACTGTGTCTCGTAACCGCGTCCCTTGTGCGCCGTTGCACAAGATGCCGTTGGTTTGAGTCTTTTGAGAAGGTAGCGATGGATTTAGTTGGTCCTTTGGAGGTGTCGTCTTCTGGCTTTCGGTACGTTCTGACGTTGGTGGATACAGCTACTCGGTTTTCCAGAGGCTGTCCCACTCAAACGTATTGATACAGTCACTGTGGCGCGGAGGCTCTTCTTTCTATTTTTTCAAGGTATGGTTTGCCTTCCGAAATTCTTACTGATTGTGGTACTCAGTTTTGTTCGGACATGATGAAGGAAGTGTACCGTCTGTTGTCTATTTCTTCTGTTACCACTACTCCATACCACCCTCAGTCTAACGGGATGGTGGAAAGGTTTAATGGCACCTTGAAGTCCATGCTGAAGAAGGTTTGTCGTGACTGTCCCAAGCAGTGGGGATCGGTACATTCCGGCTGTTCTGTTTGCATATCGGGAGTTGCCGAATATGACTTTTAGGGTTTTTCTCCTTTTGAGTTACTTTTCGGTCATTCACCCCGTGGTCCTATTGCTTTGTTAGCTGATAAGTGGACTGGCACACAGATGACTGACGATGACAAAAACGTTTTACCAATATGTACATGACTTGCACAATCAGATACTGGACAGTTGTGCTCAGGCACAACAGACCGCTGACAGTCAGACCGACAAGTATAAGGTGTACGCAGACAGAAAGAGCTCTCCTCGTTCATTGAAAGTGGTGATCAGGTTCTTGTTTTGCTCTCTGATGAACAGAATAAGTGAAGGTTTCCTGGAAAGGTCCTTTCCTTGTGAAGGAAAAGTGTTCACCTGTCAACTATCGTATTGACATGCATGGAAAGTCCAAGGTTTTCCACATCAATATGTTGAAAGAGTATGTGGTTCGGACGAATGTTGCTGTCAATTTCGATGTTGCTCTTTGTGTTCCTCAGGGATTAGACTCTGCGTCTGCATTGTCTAATGAGTTACCTGTGGATTGTGTTTGTTTCCACTGGTGTTTCGGATGCAGAGTGTTCACATTCCCCTGTTTCTCCCCCGTCGGGTGTACAGGATGTACATTGTTCCTCTGTAGGAGTTGTACAGGATGTACATTGTTCCTCTGTAGGAGTTGAGTTGTACAGGATGTGAGTGACGATGACGTTTCATTACCTACCTTGTCTGTTCAAGGCGAGACATTTCGTGATGTAAAGGTTGCTCCTGAGTTGTCAGACACTCAAAAGTCTCAGTTGATGAGTGTTTTGGAGGATTTTTCTGATGTCTTGACAATACACCAGGGAAGGCTGTACAGGTAGATCCACACTGTATTAATCTGACTACTGATGTTCCTGTTAGGGTCAAGTCTTACCCTTTGCCTTTTGCAAAGAGGGAGATCATTCAGAGAGAGGTTCAGGTTATGTTTGATCTTGGAGTGATTGAACCGTCTGTATCACCGTACAGTTCTCCAGTCGTTCTGGTGGGTAAGCCTGATGGCTCAATTCGATTCTGTATCGATTATCGGGCTCTCAATAAGGTCACTGTGTTCGACTCTGAACCGATTCCAGATGTTGAGGATATTTTCTGTCGTTTGTCTGAAGGTCGGTATTTTGTCAAAGTAGACCTTGCGAAGGGATACTGGCAGATACCTATGTTGCCTCAGGATAAGGAAAAGACTGCGTTTCAAACTCCTTTTGGGTTGTTTCAGTGGACAAGAATGCCTTTCGGGTTGCAGAACGCACCAGCTACGTTCGCAAGAATGATGCGGAAGCTGCAGTTGTATCAGTTTTCAGCTGTAAGTTTTTTTGATGACATTCTTCTTGCAGCTCGTCTTTGGCAGCAGTTGTTGGACTACTTACGCATGCTTTTGACCCGTCTCAGGTTGTTTGGGTTGACAGCTCGTCCGTCAAAAGTGCTGGCTGGTTTTCAGGAGTTGGAGTTTTTTGGGACATATGATTTCCGTTGGTCATGTTCGTCCGGAAGTCAAGAAAGTGCAAAAGATTTTGTCTGTGGGTAAGCCAACTACGAAGAAGCATGTTCGCTCTTTGTTGGGTCTTTTTGTCCTACTATCGCAGATATGTTCCTCATTTTGCTAGTCTTACTGCACCTTTGACTGAACTGACTAAGGAGATAAGAAGCGTCAGATTGAGTGGTCTGATGAGTGTCAGAAAAGTTTGGAGAAGGTTCAAGCTGTACTCAATTCATTTCCTGTGTTTACTTCTTCCTAACTTGGATGAAGATTTTGTCTTACGTACAGATGCTAGCAGTAAGGGCATGGGTGCATGTTTGCTACAGGAAAAGTCAGGACTTTTACATCCAGTGCAATACGCTAGCAAAAAGTTTTCTGTGGTGCAAGAGAGATACTCGACTATTGAAAGGGAGTGTCTTGCTTTGGTCTGGGGACTGGACAAGTTTGCTAGGTTTTTATCAGGGAGACCCTTTTTTTTTGCAAACTGACCACAGACCGTTGACATTTTTGAAAGCGTCAAAAATAAAAAAATAATCGCCTGTTAAGATGGGCATTAAGCATTCAAGAGTACTGTTTCACTGTTGAGCCTATCTCTGGGACATCTAATATTTTCGCAGATTTGTTGTCCAGGGAGTAGTGCTATACCATGTGTTTTATGGTCTGCTGATGCTGTATTTTGTATTTGTGATTGATCATTGCTTATTCATTCCTGTCTTGTAAGCTACAGTTAGCTACAAGTTTGAGTGAGTATGGTCTACACAAGATACAAGTCTAAGAATTGTGTATATACATTATTGCTGTATCATTTGTGGTCAAATTGTCTGTATTTCTCTTACTTGCGTTCATGGGTGAAAATGATTTGGTGTAGTGTCATTGTAAATGACCATTGCAGATTGGCTGCTGTGCATGTTCATGGTCATGTAGATAATTTTGAACCATGATTGGTGATTTTTAACGTGTGTCTCATGCTATTGATACACGATGGATTTCTTGAGGTTGTCTTTTGAAA
>JADBJO010008810.1:10000-25000 GCA_016801955.1 Conus betulinus
CAACTGCCAACAGAGGGAAAACCATTGTGAATAATCAGTCTTCCCAGAGTTGAAAGCCTTTCTACAGTTGCAGGGAAAGAAAAGAAGGAACTCGTTGTAAAAGAACAAAAATATATGTCACATGTAAAAACATTCGATGGCGCGGAGAATCCGCTTGGTACCCAACCGTGCAGCATCCTTTGAAGAGGAAGATCTCGCAGGGCGCTTTCAGCCGTCCCCAGCTTGGAGGAAACCATCGTTTTTTAGCCTCGTCTGAGCTCGTGTTGCAAGCTTCACCTCCCCTATCTTTGCTATTCATGTCATTGAGGTGTTTTGTTTTTTTTTTCTTTCTCTCGTCGCGTACGTCGGTTATTTTCCTATATTCTTTCCCCTTTTTTCTCACCTAAGATATATGAAGCTGCAGATTGTAGAAAAATATGTTTTAATTCTGTCACACCACCGTTCTTTTCTTTTCTTTCTTTCTTTCCTTTCTTCTCTCTTTCTTTCATTCTTTCTTATTTCATTCTTTTCTGTTTTTTCTTTTTCTCCTCTTTCTTCTCTCTCTCCATCTTCCGTCTTTCTTCTTCTTCTTCTTCTTCTTCTCATTCTTCTTAGTAGAGCTTATAGTATAGTAGTAGTAGTAGTAGTAGTAGTAGTATTTAGTAGTTTGTAGTAGTGTTGCAATTGGTTGTTTGCTTGTGTTGTTATCATAGTTGTGTTAATGTTATTACTATATTATTACCACCATTGCTGCGATAATCACTGACATGTCTTTTTAAAATAGTATCTACTGAAATTTATGTATATACACTGACACACTGTCCCAGAACGCCACTATCGACGATGAAGTGAACATCAGAATTGGAATAGCAAGTGCAAACTTTGGCAGACTACACACCAATGTTTGGGATAGAAGAGGCATCAGTCCTCGAGACCAAGCTGAAGTGTACAGGGCAGTTGTTCTCTCCACACTCCTCTATGCATGTGAAACATGGACAGTGTCCCCAATCGTACGCCAAGAAGCTGAATTACTTCCACACAACTTGCCTCAGAAGATTGTTAAACAGAAAAAGGCAGGATAAACTCCCAGACACAGAGATGCTCAACCAAGCAGTCCTGATGATCATCCACACCATCCTGATGCTGTCTCAGCTTCGATGGGAAGGTCATGTAGCTCTCATGCCAGCCCACCGCCTACCCAAGAGACTCTTTTATGGTGAGCTGCAACAAGGACAGCGTTCCCGTGGAGGTCAGAAGAAACGCTTCAAAAATATACTCTCAAAACATCCTCGAAAGCGTTTAACATCAACCCTGACACATGGGAACAAACGACAATGGAATGAGCTAGATGGCGCTACTCTATCCACAAAGGCGCTAATTTATGTGAAGAAAGAATGACAGCTGCAGCACAACAAAAGAGGCAGGCAAGGAAGGCCTGTGCCAGCAGTAAAGGTGGGTCTCCCACATTGCCTGTCCCAGCTGTCACCGCACAATCCGTGCACACATCGGCTTGCTCAGTCACCTGCGTATCTACAAATCATCTCACCCCTCCCCTCCTTACCCCTCAACCCCTAGACGACTGAAGTGGTCCTCGTCGGTATAACAGACGAACAACATCTATTTGTTATTTTCTTAATTTTTTTTTTCGTTTGTTGTTGATTTCTTCATTTATCACCAGTGGTGGTGCTTGAAGTCAGTCTGTTCATTTTTATCACTAGGCTCCAGCCAAATCTGCCGGAAAGGAAGGCACGGGTAAGACAAGGGAAGAGAACATTGGAAGTGGAGAAGTGAAATACCAGACTCCCCAAGACCCACATTGTCTACAGCTGTACCAAATGGCGATTACCACCGGAATACACACACACACGCGCGCGCGCACCGAGCGAGCGAGTGAAAGAGAGAGGGAGGGGTGGGAGACAGGCAGAGGCAGAGAGTGAAAGGGATATGGATAAAAGCAATATTATAGTATTCCGTAAAGGTGATATTTAAGTGCTCGAGAAAGATGGTTGTATGACGGTAATCTTATGCCAGTTGTCAATGCCTATAGATATTTGAGTGTTTTATTCTCAATTCGTTTGATTTTTTTTTTCTCTCCCAACCTCTGCGTCACCTCAGAGGCAGTGCTGCCCCCACCGCTCATTCCGACATCCGTTCACAGCCACAGCCCGGTCGTCCCCACCGCAGCCCCGGCACCAGCAATCCACAGTGTCAAGTCGTTAAGAGGCAACCCCAGCGGAGGAGATACTGCACTGCTGCCGAGTCACTTCGGTGGTGTTCAGTGGCGCCTGTTCTGATCTAACATACGCATGACACACCACCTACTAAGCCCCCTACTGACGACAATAATTGCTTAGTCGCGGAGCCGGCGTGAGTGAGCTCTACCTCCGGAGGGCGCCATCACGTCCCTTCAAACGACAGCCCCCATGGACTCGCCAATACCGGTGACCCCGACGGAACCAAACCAAGGCCACAGACGTGGAGAGGACATCGAAATTGTGTTCACCATGACAGCAGGGTATGAAGGGCCACGGAATTCGAGACTTTCTTTTAATGCTGATCAATGAGAATGAAGATGATTAAGATGATGCTACGGATTTCCATTTCGGTCTGAGACTACATGACAGGGCTGTACTCTACGCTTCCTTTCATAATATATCCTGGCTGCAACCAAGCCCGAGAGATACAGGCACCTGCAGTGTTGGTCAGGAAATTTGAGCAACACTCTCAGAAACGCATCCATTAAGTGGATAAAACGCGACTGTGTGATCCCAGTCTTCCCAACTGAGTCCGCAGCAAACTCAACTCTGGGTAGGAGGCGGTCGGGACAGAAAAACCCACATGACGTCTGATGGGATTTGAACCCACGACCTCCCAGCCGGGAGTCCGCGACGCTAACCACTTCGCCACGGCGGCTGGTAACTCGTTTGAATTTTGTTGGTGCACGCATAGACCTGTCAAGTAACGCTAAAAATGTTTTGATTTGTATTTTTTTTTAAGTTGTTCTAAATAATCAATCTTTACCGTTACTCAAACTTTTATATATCCAGGTTCAGCCAATTGTACAATATGGCGCTGAGTTATGGGGATTAGATAAAGCGGCTACCTTCTGTGAATCGGTCCGTGTTTTCGCTTTGAAGAAAATCTAGGCGTTGATAGACGTACTCCGAATAATCTTATTTATGGCGAAGCTGATCGATTTCCTATCTACATTGTCTCTGCTGTTAGATGTATCCGATACTGGCTGAAATTTCTTTACATGGAAAGCACCAGAATAAATCGTAAAGCGTATAATTTGTTGTATGACTTAGATACTAAAGGTAAAAGTAGCTGGGTGACAAAAGTGCGACTCTGAATATGGATTTGGATTTGTCTGGTTGAACTAAGGAGTCGAGAATATAAAAGGCTTTTTACAACGTTTTCGCCAGCGACTCGTGGACTGCAGATGACAGAAATGGTCTGACCATATTTATAATAGTGATAAGTTTGATTTTTATAGGAGTTTCTCATATGCTCATAACTTTAAAACTTACTTGAACATAGATACATATAGGCACTTAAGGCATGTAACAGCAAAACTTATAATAGGAATATCAGAATTAGCTTGCCATTATCTTAGATATCGAACACATAACATTTGGGATTTGATTTTTGTCCTTTATGTAGAGATTCACAGGAAACAAACACATTTTGTTCTATGTTATCTAGCTCTCAGAAACATCAGAGAAAAGTTCATTAAGCCCAAATATTATAGACAGCCATCTTTGTTTAAACTAAAATCAGCTTCTGTCTTCGTCCACTTCTGCTGAAGCTGCTAAACATTTTTCATTGTTTCTTAATAAAGCCTTTAAATTGAGAGAAAGTGTTTTCTTCTTGAACATGTGACGACGATTTGCTTTTTTTTTATTTCATTACGTATTATAATTGTTTATAATTGTTGTGCTGTACATGTTCACACATCCCTTCGTTAGGGGTCATGGCCTATTACGAATGAATTATCACAGTCTGAATCTGAATCTTCTCTCTCTCTCTCTCTCTCTCTCTCTCTCTCTCTCTCTCTCTCGACTCTTCGACTGTTATATTATGAACAACCCCCCTCCCACCAACCCTTCCCTTTAGAATGAGCTTTGTAACCTTACCTCAATAAATCTTCATTTATTCATTCGTTCTTTCATCTATTCATCTCTCTCTCTCTCTCTCTCTCTCTCTCTCTCTCTCTCTCTCTCTCTCTCTCTCTCTCTCTCTCTCTCTCTCTCTCTCTCTCTCTCTCTCTCTCTCTCTCTCTCTCTCTCTTGGGGGGCGTTGAATTGTAATCATTCGGTACGGCTGTGTTTTGGTTAAGCTCCAACAAATTGCTTAACTAATACCTGTTGTGGCCGAGTATTGACCTCAGATTTTGCAGAGAAGTGTGTGTAGTGCCATGCCTTCTGGACATCTTGATTTCCGGCCACGTTGTGGTTCCTTTGTGCCGGTATTTGTGGCTTTCATGATGAAAAGGGACAGAAATCGAGCCGCCATGAGAGAAAAAAACAGTGAGACTCAAGACTGTTGTGGACGGTGTCATTTTTGGTTCCCTCCTGTCGCTCTTGTTCTGGGGCAATTTTTTTATTGCAGTGTGGTGATGTGGAGCAGAACCCGGGACCACCGAAGAGTTCCCTGCGACAGACCAATCTGTCGAGTGGTGACAGTAGGGATAGCATGGACAAGCCCTGTACTTCTTCCAGCACACCGGGAGCTACGTCAACCACCCAGCATCCCTCAAATCTTGATATAATGTCCTTGCTTCAGACTTTGAATACGAAGTTTGACGAGATGAAAGGCGACATGAAGGATCTGCGGGATGGATACGATACGCTGCACTGCTTGGAGAATTGAAATCCCTGAGACTGGAGGTGATGGAGCTGCGACGGGAAAACGAAGACCTCTGAAACAGTAATGACGACATGAAGAAAAGAATTGATTCTTTGGAAAGGAAAACGGACGATTTAGAAGAAGGCCGATCGAAACGTAACAACTTGATTTTTCACGGACTTGCTCGGAAACCCAACGAAACTCAGCAGGAGTGTGAAGCCGTGGTCCATGACTTCACACAGACTCTGGAGCTTGCTGGTGACTTCCCTTTCGATCGTGTGCACCGCCTGAATTCGAGACCCGACTCTCCAGTGATAGGTTGTTGCACGTTCTTCAAGGACAAAGAAAGGATTCTGAAAGCAAGATACAAACTGAAAGGGTCACAGGTGTTTTTAGGTGAGGACTTTTCTTTCAGAGTGAGAGAGGTGAGGAGGAAATTAACGCCTCATCTGAAGAAGGCCAGAAGCGAAGGAAAACGTGCAACCATGGTCTTTGATCACCTGCGTATTGACGGCAAGAAGTACGGTCTTGACGATGGGGACGGATCCAGCCTTAGGGAAATTGTATAGGGGAGTGGCCACCCTGAAGTGACACCGGTTACGTTTCACGGGTGCAGGCAAACTTCCCGTGCGGAGCAGGTTGTGTGCGACACTGACAGTGACCCGACCCTGGTGAGCGATCTCTTTGGTTGTGACATTGTAAACATTGGTTCCGCGGTGGCTCGGGGGGGGATGAGTGTTTTCATATTATAACAGAAGAGAATAATCGTATCAATCAGCTTTCAGAGAATACTTTTTTTGATCATGACGTGATTTGTCTTAATGACAGTGAACAACTAACATGTACACCGTTGTGTATTGATTATGTCACTCCTCGATCGGAAAACAGGGACACTTTATATTAAAAAAACAGAGACAGTTATCAACAGAAGCACGTGGCACTGACGAGGATAAAGATAGGGGGCTGTCTCAAAAGAACAATTGTAACGAAGATGACTGTGTTTTTGATCATGTTAATTTGCATGTGAGAAATCCGTCAGTCTATGTGCACGAAAGTGGTGATGAAATTGTAATGAAAGTACACCTGCTCTGTATGTTGATGAATTTCATGTTGATGAAATGCATGGAAAATAATAGCTATTCAAAATCTTTTAAATTTTTGCACTGGAATATAAATGGAATTCTTTCTAAAATTCACAATAAAAAGTTTCTCTCATATTTGTTTCACTTTGACTTCATCTGTCTCGTTGAGACGTTTGTGGAAAATCTTGAATTCAGTGTGTTTACAGGCTATACTGTGTTTCATAAGCCTGCTATCAAGTTTTCAAGTCAAGGCAGACGTTCAGGGGGGCTTGTTATGTTTGATTAAGAATGACTTTTTGTGCTTTATGTTACAGAGCTCCAAATGAATTGTTCTAATGCTCTTTTTGTTTTGATAGACAAGACTTTGCTTGGTTTAACAGAGGATGTGTTATATGTTTGTTCATATGTGCCACCTGAAGGTTCACCATATTATGCTTATTTTGACGTTGATAATGGTATTCTTTCTCTTGAAGAATGTCTTACTGATTGTATGCTTGATTTGAATGATGTGCATATAATCTTGTCTGGTGATCTGAACAGCAGAACAGCTAATGTTTCTCAATATATTTTTGACATGTATGATACTTACAATTTTGAATTTGATAGTTGTTCTGATTATTTAGAAAGGAAATCTTCAGACAATGTACTCAATAATTATGGAAAATATTTGTTAAATATGTGTATCTCGCTGGGATTGTATATACTAAATGGAGTATTTAATGGTGATCTTGATGGGCACTATACGTATATATTTCAGACTCTGGGTGTAGTGTAAACGACTATTTTTTCTGATTTCTCGAAATCTACTTTCAGTTGTTTTGCCTTCTTGTAATTTAGTTGTTTCAGAGAGATTAGAATCTGACCATTTACCTGTTGAATTTCATTTTGGAATGCCTAAACTTAACGCTGTGTCTTTAAGTGTTGAAAATGAATGTGAGGTGATTGAAAAGTTTGTGTGGAACCTTCTTTTGAACCCAACGTATGTCCATATAATGCAGTCGGTTGAAGTATTATCATTACTCGATGATGCTATAAATATGATTGATCATGATTGTAATGAAAGCCTTGAATATGTTTGTTGCATGTCTTAAAACTCATGCTGGTTGTCTGAAAAAGCGAATTTTTTTTAACAAAATGAGTGAAAAAAGTGATTGGTATGATGATGAATGTAAAATAAGTAAATCAAAAGCTAAAGGATTGCTGAGTACATTTCTGCGGACGAAGGATGTTGATGATCGCGTTGCCTACTGTATAGCCAGGAGAGGAGTATAAAAATCTTGTCTAAAATTTAAAGAAAGAAAAACAACATAATGATTCATTGTTAGGATCGCTAATTGCATCAGTTAATGATCAAAAACAGTTTTGGGAAATTGTGCATAGAGTCTCCTTTAAAAGAAAGCAGCCATCTAACAATATAACAATGGTTGACTGGTATAATCACTTTAAAAAATTACTGGAAACAAATTTACAAACAGAAGATTCTTGTATAATTGATAACTGCGATGATGACACTAAGGATACTAGTGACGCTAATGATAATAACGACGAGAATGATGATGACGGTTCCATGAACCGCCCAGTATCTAGAGAAGAAGTGTCATTAGCGATAAGGAAGTTAAAGAATGGTAAATCGGCTGGTCCAGACGGAATTATTGGGGAGATGCTAAAGCACGCTGGGAATCGCGTTGTAGACTTCTTTGTTAAAACTTTTTAGTACTTTGTTTGATAAAGGAATCTTCCCAGATAAGTGGAAGGAAAGTATTGTACTACCTTTATTAAAAAAAAAGGTGATAAAGATGATCCTAATAATTACAGAGGAATATCGCTATCAGATACAAGCAGTAAACTCTATAGTTCTATTGTTAACAACAGGATTCAGGAATGGATTGAGTTGCATAATATTACTGGGGAACAACAAGCGGGATTTAAAAGAGGTTACTCTACTACTGATCATATGTACACATTATTAGCTTAGTAGTACAAAAGCAGTTTTTTCTCTAACCGCAAACTCTATGTTGCTTTTATTGATTTTGAAAAAGCTTTTGACTCTATCGAAAGAAACTTATTATGGCCTATTCTTTTGAAAAATGGAATCAAAGGAAAACTTTTCTGATGTATCCACAGCATGTATGTTACAGTCAGAACTAGAATTCGTTCCGGCTCAAAACTGACAGACTTTATAAATTGTGCCCGAGGGGTAAAACAAGGCGATGTTACTAGTCCAGTGTTGTTCTCTTTATTCATAAATAAATGAACTAGCGTTTGAAGTAATCAGAAAATGGAAACATGGTGCTGCATTTACGTGTGATTGCTTTGAATTATTATTATATTACTTTTGGCAGATGATGTGGCTCTCTTGTCTGAAACAATAGTTGGGTTACAGACTCAATTAAACAGCCTATATAGAGCAGCATCAACTCCTCCATCTAAAGCTGAATATGAATAAAAGCAATATAGTCGTTTTTAGGAAAGGTGGATACCTAGCAGCGAGAGAACATTGGTCTTACAATGGAATCCCTATACCCGTTGTTAATGTTTATAAGTATTTAGGAATTCATTTTTTTCAACAAGATTGAGTTTTACTGTGTCGTGTCAAAATCTTGCCAGCAGAGCGAAACATGCGATGTTAAGTATACTGCAAAAAATATTTAAATTAAACTGTAGTTCCCCTGTTTATATCTTAAATTATTTGACACACAAGTACAACCAATTGTTCAGTATGGGGCTGAATTGTGGGGACTAAATATAGTGCAGCTCGACATTGTGAAAAGGTACACCTGTTTGCTCTTAAAAAGTTCCTAGGTGTTCAAATTCAAACACCAAATGATTTGATATATGGAAAAAAATAGATACCCCATTTACATAAATTCTGCAGTCAGGTGTATACGGTACTGGCTAAAGTTGACAAGAAATGATGAGACAAGATTACCTCGAAAAGCATATTGTACGTTGTTGTTCGATTTGGATTCTCGTGACAAAACCAACTGGGTATCCGATATTCGTTGTAAATTGTATTCATTTGGTTTTGGGTATGTATGGCTAAAACAAGGTGCTGAGGGAATAAATCAATTCCTTACTGCTTTTAAGGAAAGATTGTTTTTTTGTAGATGGCAAGAATGGGACTTTCATATTAAGACCAGTGAAAGATTTAGTTTCTATAATACCTTTTGCACAATAGCTGCTGATAATAAGACGCAATTGAAATTGAACTTAGACAGGCACCTGAAATCATTATGACAAAATTTAGACTTGGCGTTTCGGAAATCGCTGTCCATAAGTTTCGTTATAAACAACAGTCACCTGTCGATTTAATTTGTCCATTGTGCAAACAAGCGACAGAGGATGAGGTGCATTTTGTTTTGTGCTGTCCCATGCTAAAGGATTTAAGAGTAAGGTAGGTATCTACATCTAAAGTACTACACTACAAATATCCGAATCTGTTTCGTCTTGGATTACTCCTAGCATCAAATAACGAAAGAACAACTAAAAATTTGTCAATCTATCTATATAAAGCATTTAAGATACGTTCTGTGTATGTTTCTTAGTATACCAATTTTGATCAGTTATATTGTATTATATTTCTTTTGGAACGATTTTTGTTGCACCCCCTTCAATAGGGGCAATGGCCTATTATTGGATAAACTATCCGTATCCATATCCGTATCCGTATCTCTCTCTCTCTCTCTCTCTCTCTCTCTCTCTCTCTCTCTCTCTCTCTCTCTCTCTCTCTCTCTCTCTCTCTCTCTCTCTCTCTGTTTAGGGTAATACTGTTTAGATGTTGGTGTTTAGTGTTTTTCATTCAGCGGTTCAACGGCACGCTCAAGCCATGTTGAAAAGGTTGTGTTTCGAACAACCCAAAGAATGGGATCGTTTCATCCTAGCGCTAGCGCTACTCTTTGCGTACAGGGATGCGCCTCAAGAGTCGTTGAAGTACTCACCTTTTGAACTACTATATGAACACAGAGTCAGAGGTCCATTGCAAGGACTGAAGCAGATCTGAACCGACGACAAAGTCGACCAGGAAGTGAGAACAACTGAGGTCACGTTGTTGATCTCAGAGAGAAACACGAGGAAACGTGCAGGATAGCACAAGAAAACTTGAACAAGGTAGGTGAGCGCCAAGCTAGGTTGTACGACCGGAAAACAAAGAGCAGAAAACTCGAACCTGGCAAGAAGGTATTATTGCTCTTGCCTACCAAACACAATAAGTTACAGCTCACATGGAGAGATCCTTACACAATAGTCAAAAGAGTAAGACCAGTCGACTACAGAATCAAAGTCGACGAAGTGGAGAGAACCTACACATAAACATGCTGAAGCAGCACAGTGAAAGAAGTAAGGATGAGCATGTAGCAGTTATAATGCAGGAGGAGGATCATGAGCCTTATTTGACTGACCACATTCCGCTGATGCCTTTACGTCAGACGGAAGATAAAACGCAAGTGAATTATAGTCCTGCGCTAGAACCAAAACAACTCGCTGAACTAAAAAGAGTTGTTGAAGAAAACCAGAAGATCATGACTGATCTGCCAGATGTGACAAACCTGGTATCGTGTAGACTTGATCTCACGTCTGAAACGCCAGCCAGGGTACGTCAATACCCTGTTCCACATTCACAGACTGAGACAGTCAAGTCTGAGGTAGAGCAGATGTTGAAGATGGGAGTCATAGAGCAGCAAGCTCACCATATAACGCACCCACGTCCTTGTCCAAAAGAAGGACGACACAGTCAGATTTTGTATAGACTACAGAAGACTGAATACCCACACGAAGTTCGATGCTGAACTCCTTCCAGATATGGGGACCATTTTTGGTAAAATCAGTAAGGCAAAGTACTTCACAAAGATGGACTTGTCCAAAGGATTCTGGCAAACCGAGATGGAGAAAGAAGATAAGGCCAAAAACAGCCTTTAGTTCTCCACAAGGTCAGTTTCAGTGGAAAAGAATGCCGTTCGGCATGAAAAATACTAGCGCCGTCTTTTCGAGAATGATGCGCAAACTTCTTATTCCACCGAGGCGAAACGACATACACAACTTCATTGACGACACACTCATTGCCACAGAGACATGGGAAGAACATGTAAAGGCAGTGGAAGCTGTCATGAAGAGATCAAGGAGGCTGGTCTGACCGTGAAGCCATCCAAATGTTACCTTGGATACAAGGAATTATCCTTCCTTTGTCATCAGATCGGGAATGGATCTGTGTCGGACAAGGTAGAAAAGATCAGGGAGGCAAAAACGTCCCACCACAAAGAAGGAACTGAGATACTTCCTTGGTTTGGCTGGCTACTACAGGAAGTTTGTTCTAAACTTCGCAACGTTAGCGTCGCCACTCACGGACCTGACAAAGAAAGGTGTCCCTGAAAAATTTGAATAGACAGACGCTTGTGATTAAGCTATGGACACGCTCAAGAGAAAACTCACGAGTTCGCCCATCATGTGTTTGGCCGACAGTGAGAAGCAGTTCGTGTTGCGCACAAATGCTTCAGACCGAGGTCTTGAAGCAGTGTTGCTTCAAGAGCATGATGGCATGCTCAGACCTGTCTTACGCCAGCAAAATGCTGAACAAAGCAGAACGCAGCTATGCCACGATTGAGAAGGAATGCCTGGCGATCGTCTGGGGAATCAAGAAGTTTGAGCCCTATCTCTATGGCACCAACTTCATCATTGAGACTGACCATCAACCTCTTCATTACCTCAAGAAGAGCAAGACTGAGAATGGCAGATTGATGAGGTGGGCTATCCTGTTGCAGGGAACACTACTTCACTGCCCGAGTTATTCCTGGAAGAGAAAATGTGGGCGCAGATTATCTCAGCAGGTGCACAGATGTGCAAGAGTAGACCATTTGAGGTCATGATACGACTGAATGGATCTGAAGCTGTTTTATGCTGGAATCGTTTCTATGTGAATACTGCCTTTGCTTTTCTAGCCATGAAAGTTCATTTTGGGTACAGCCAAATAGAATAGCTGAATAGCTGAAGTTAGATAGAGATGGTGTATATTGACTTTATCCTTCTTAGCAGTTGAAGAATGATAAATGTTTTGTAGTGATATTACTATTTCATTATGATCAAATTGTTATTCGCTTGTTACGTGGAGTGTAAAAATGAGATTTTTAGCTTGAGGAGGAGGATATTTGTCATGGAACAAGCTCATAAATAAATAGAACGAAAGATATTTCGTGACGTCTTTAACAAATATGTAAGTTTCGTTCATTGTTACGTCCCTTGTATCCACGGTTTATTGGCGGACATCCCCATGTAAAGTCACATGTTACCGTCGACCAATGAACTGCCTTTGTCGTTGACAACGAAACTAAACATTCAACGCCATCGAGCAACACTGATCTTTGGTGAGATCGGGAACAACGAGCAGCAGGCATTAAAAGGTGACAGCAAGAAGATCAAACTCTGCAACGATCCAGTGTTTGAAGCAGATTAGCGGAAGATCTGAAACTGAAGAAGGCAACAGCACGCTAGCCGTGGAGAAATGGTTCAGTAATCTGGCAAACAGCAAGAGACGGCCGCAGACCAAGAGGAGCTGGGCCATTCGTGCGATCCACCACAGAAGGGACTGGAGGCTGGACGCACCATTGCTGGGTTTGGTATGGGCCAGAGCGACAGCACCAGCCAGAATTCCACAACCATTTCGGGAAGATTGCCTGAAGTAGGCAATGTTTGGATTTGAGGCTAGACTTATTTATAGATTGTTAGTGTGTTGAGAGATTCATTTTTGTAACTTGGAACTGATGTTCGTTAAATCAGCATAATTCTTATTCTTTATTCACGCGATTTACTTGGCAATGTAAATCTACATGACTATCGTCAACTTGCAGAAGCTTTTGCATATTCAAGCCGTTGGATGCGCGATCGGTTATTTTGCGACATTTCGTGATCGTGATGGCGGAGCATGCTCGTTGCCCGGACATCGCGATATGTCATTACCATCTTCGATCACCCACATTTCCATCTGTGTCGTGAAATGCTCTAATTAATGATTATTTCCTCCACAGGTTATCCAACTTGCAATGAGTCATATTTGTGCAATAGGAGTTGGTAAAATGAGATGATCTTCTCTAACGAAATAATGGAGTAAGATTAATTGTAGTCAATTACCAAGTAAAGAACGAACCTCATAAGCTTTTCTTCATTGTACTATTCTATTTAAGTAAAGAAACTTCAAGAGTGTGTACAGAAGCTAGCTAACATAGTGCTATTGTAATGGGGTTGGATGAGGGTGTGTGAAGGACAAGAGCAGACGTACAGTCATGGAGAGGTTTCTGAGAAACTGTCCGTCTGTCCTCCAGGTTTTTTTTTCTTTCTTTTTTTTTTTTTTTTTTTTTTTTTTTTTTTTTTTTTGTCTTCAACTTCTATCATTCCACGACTATCATCATGTGCCTTCATCAACCACGTCCTGCAAGTCGTGAAGGATTGGGGCTGGGGCATCAAATCCGTAATCTACAATGACCACGCCAACAACGACGAAGAGAACAAGAGCTAAGTCTACATCATCGTCATTCGTGAAGCATCTACACCCCTCACACCTCTTGTCTGAACTTTTTCCTTGTTTCTTCTTCCCATTGGAACTCTATGATTGTTTTTTTTTGAGCGACGTTCTATCATGCACATCGTTGTCAACACACATCATCATACCACCACGTGTTGATTTCTTCCTTTAAATCATATTTCTTTGAAGATTCTGATTTGTGTGTGCGTGATGTGTGGCAAGAATTCAGTAATACATTTTCACCGTGCTGCATCACACAACAAAGACGTCACACACACACACACACACACACACACACACACACACACACACACACACACACACACACACACACGCACACACTCTCTCTCTCTCTCTCTCTCTCTCTCTCTCTCTCTCTCTCTCTCACACACACACACACACACACACACACACACACACACACACACACACACACACACACACACACACACACACAAACACACACTCACACTCACACACCAACACTACCACACATATGTCTGTGGACTCTCTAATTAACACGCTGAAATTACCCCACTGATGAAACACACACACACACACACACACACACACACACACACACACACACACACACACACACACACTCACTCACTCACTCTCTCCCACACACACTCACACACCAACGCTTGCACACTCATGATGTCCATGGACACTCAATTAACATGTTGGCATCACCCCACTGATGAACACACACCAGCGCACACACGTCCACAGTATACGCTGGGGGCCCTGAGAGATTCAAAGTGTTATCTCAGTGTTTCATCTTTTGTGTCTGTTATTGGAAAGGCCCAGTATGAGTTTGCCCCAATCTCTAGGAGTCTTCGCAATGTTAGGCTTGAAATTATTCCAGTGTTTGTTTGGTTGGTGATGTTACTTGCTCTTCCCTTAAGTCTGGATGTGCGGCCACTTCCTCTCTTGATGTTCAGATCTGACGCATAGTGGCTTTGCTCTTATTTGCTTAAGTGATTCTTCAGATTTCTTATCAGATCAGATCGACCAAGCAGTAATCCAGTTCTTATTGTTGTCTTGCCAGCCAGTGTGTCTGCTCTCTCGTTTCCTTTAACCCCAGCATGTCCAGGGCAGTACACCCATATGAGTCTCTCCAATGGAAGGCTGCCGCATCAATGCAGAACAAAGGTTGCAGAGATGCTGTATACACCACTTCGCCCCCGTATTGCAGCCACGAGGGCCAAGGCCCCCTGCTCTTGGCCCAATTCCTTTTGAACTGCCCTCCACAGCTTGTGGCGAGCCATGGTAGTCGCAGTATGGCAGCCCCTTTTCATCAATCACCCGGCACCCCCAGGGATTCGTCATCCGGCGACCACGGTCTATATCCCCCCATCACTGCGTCGGCGAAGAAGGAAAATGGGTGCCGCCTTGAGAGCCAGAGCCTAAGCTCCAACCGTATAGCTCCTCGGGATTGCTTGCAGTCACAGTCCCTGTTGTTTCTAGAATAGGCTAAATACGGCTTTGAATTTCTTTCTTTTTTTTAGTAATAATAAAATAATACTAATGCCAGAACAAATATGTACACACACACACACGCATTTGCACATTAAGTAG
>JADBJO010008810.1:35000-91094 GCA_016801955.1 Conus betulinus
AAAAACAGATTTAAAAAAAAAACTCTGCACTCTGTTTCCTTTTCTTTAAAATGCGTGCGGGACGAAAACGTGTAGGAACAAAACTACCTGGTGCTTAAAATAAGCGAGTGAATTTGCCTTTTTGCGTTTTTCGTTGTCTTAGTACTGAGACTAATCCAAAACGGAGTTGGAGAGAGGTGAAAGGGTATACGGGGTATGTTGTGAAATGTATAAGCCTTTATCGTCTAGCAAATAAGTAGATAAAGGAGCATAAACATGAAAGTGATATTTGATCTGTTGATGCCAGCTGTCTCATTATTAGATAACTCCCCAGAGGGTGTTTCCCAATATCTATCGTAAGGCCGCACCAAGCATGCTGGAATATTATCTTTGAGCCTTTGCCCATAGTCGGATATAAGATTAAAACAAGAATTGGTAGACTTCGAAAAGGCGTTCGACTCGTTAGATTGGGACTGGGATTATGCACAAAGTGCTAGAGGCTGTAGGTTTAGGTAAAGATATATGTAAATGGATAGAAGTATTCTACAAAAACATTAAGTTTACTGTTATCGTAATGGCCAAACAACATCATGGTTCTCAATAGAAAGGGGTTGTAGACAAGGAGATCCAGTCTCTCACCATATATCTTCGTATTATGTGCAGAAATATTATCCGTAATGATCAAAGAAAGAAAATAGTATTGAAGGTATACAAATTGGGGGAGAAACAACACACAAGATATCACAAATTTGCTGATGACACTCAACTGATGAACACAGGGAATAAGAAATCATTTGAAAAATCCATCGAGATTCTTGATAGGTTTGGGAAAACATCAGGTTTATTCTTAAACAAAGAGAGAAAACACAAGTAATTTGGCTTGGAAGACAAAAGCATAGTGAAATAAGATATATGGAACACTTAAAGATGATCTGGAATCCAAAAGAATTTAAAATATTAGGAATTTGGTTTTCTCAGGAGGACTTAACACACATGGAAAAAAGAAACTACAAAGATAGAATGGTAGAAGTGAAGGCACTATTTAAAATTTGGCTTAAGAGAATCATTACCCCCTTAGGAAGAATTGCTGCCTTAAAATCATTAATTCTGTCAAAACTAACTTACCTATGGTTGATGCTTCCAAATCCACCTGACACATTTGTTAAAGAATTACAAGATTTATGTTACTGGTTTGTATGGAATAAAAAAAAAACAAGATAGAATTAGTCGAAAAACAGTTATTAAAGATGTACAGGATAGTGGGTTGAATCTACCCGACATAAATGCTCTCATCACTGCATTAAAATTAACATGGATAAAAAGACTGACTGACAAACAACACACAGATGGAGAGACATGTTGATTTTTTCATACCCAATTATTGAGAACATTGAGTAGTACTCTCCCAATCATCTGTGCATTATCACTAAAGACAATGTTTTCTGGAAACATGTATTCATGTCGTATAAGCAGTTCTACTACTACAAAAATAAAACCAGAAAATGCTAGAGAACTACTTGCAGAACCAATTCTTTACAATGAACATATCAAAATAGGTAATAAAACTGTTAAAACACAAAAACTGGAACAACAGAAATGTATTTAGAGTATCTGATTTTTTCAAAGCCAATGGAGATTCACTATCCAATGAGGAATTCAGAACAAAGTATAACATTGAAATAGATTTCCTATCTTATGGTGGATGCATATTATCCATTAAAAAATACATCAGAGAACAAGGGTTTGAGAATGAGATAAAAGATAACATTGAAGCAGAAGTCAACACAGCACTAAAGAAAATATATTCTGTAGATAAAGGTTCCAAAACTTATTATAGAGTTATAGTAAAAGATAACTGGGAACCAAACTGTTGTGCAAAATGGACGGAGAAGCTTAATCGGCAGATACCTTGGAAGAAATGCTTTAGAAATGTTCATCAAATTAAGGATATTAGCCTAAAATGGATGCGAATAAGAATAGTGCATCGAATAATTGCAACAAATGTAGCTCTGAAAGAAATGGGAATAGTAGAAAGTTATAACTGTAGTTTCTGTGATGAGGAAAAAGACAGCATTGAACATATGTTCTGGAGATGCATACATGTCAGTGAATTCTGGAAATCATTGCAAGAATTAATAAAAGGAAAGTGTTTAATGGCGAATAATCTGTCTCTGACTGAAAACACTATAATATTTGGAGCAGATGACAACTCCGCAACTGATACAACAACATTTGATCTTATAATTCTGATAGCCCAAACACTACATTTTTAGCTGTAAAATAAAATAAATGTGTAAGCCTTCATTAACAGTATTTCTAAAAAATACTTAAGAGAAGATATAATCTTGAAAAATACATAGCAACTGTACAATTAAATATGCTCAAATTTAACACTAACTGGATCAATTATGAAGTATTATTTGAAAATTGATAATCAAAATTATAAGATACCTGGATTAGATATGTGCATGTGTATGTGTATCATTAAATGAAAAGAAGAGAGAAAGTGGGGGTGTGGGTGGACGGGGAAAGGGAGGGGGTGTAAGTGGAGTGAGCAGATATGTTTGTTTGCCATTATGTGCTTGTAGTTAGCAAAAACTCAGAGGATTGTGTCTTGTGATTTTTGTTTGTTTGTGTATGTATATCCAACAACAACAACAAAACTTTCCTCAGCATACATTGAACTCTCACTCAGATCCATTCAAACAGAAAAAAAGATAACTCATCTCTAATATGCTTCACGGATTTTTTTTACTACAATATTGTCAAACATGTACATATATGATTAATAACAAAAAATATGTGGGTAATTCGCATCTGGAAATGTACAGCAAAGAGAAAGATCATGTTGATGAAAGAATGGGGAAGAGAGAAAAAAGGAACTGTGGAATGGAAGACAGAATGAGGAAAGAAATTTTAAAAAAAAAAGTATAAAAAAAAAAAAACAAGAATGGGTCTAAATTAACACATAAACTGTGAATAAGAAAGAAATACTTGACAACAATATTTCAATGCAGATCTTGATATTCAAAATCATCTTTTGCAACGCGTGTGTGAACTGGTCGAGAATAAATCGCCCGTTTTCTCATTTTGGTTTGCCTGTTCCAGAATTCACTGTGTTCCAGCCATCTGGAAATAAGTGGATTTTTCTCGACGTTATATTGGCTACTGGTCACCAGATGGCTGCAAATGTCTGATAAGCATGTGCCATTTGGAACAATCTTGTGATTGCTTGCTTGCTTGTCTCTCTTTATATGCTGCAAAGTATAGTTCAGTGTGAAAAGAAAAGTGACATTGTGACGGGCCGTTTTTCGTCCGGTCACAAATTTTTACAACCGCGCTGGCTGGAACATCTTCACCCAGAAACCGGTTGGTTAGTTTACCTGACTGCTGCTCACCTGCGCTCTGTATAAGTCAGGTGAGCTGATACGATCAGGCAGTCTCTTCAGCAGTTCCGGCAGTGCAACGTCTTAGTAGCTGAAGAGGGACTCCAGACGAGTTGCTGTGGCAGTCAGGTATTTCATTATTAGCTATTTGAAATCGTAATCCATAATCGTTCTCCCCTCCTATAGGCGAGTGTAGCTTTCTCAGCGCCTAGTAAAGGTTTTTTAGAAGAAAAAACCGTGTTCGTTGTTTTTTGGCATGTCTTGTGAAAGGAGGAAATTGTTTTCAGAAAGTGTGAATAGAAAGAAGGAAAAGATATGTTGTTGAGTGATCGGAAAAAAAAAAAGGAGGTGGCGTAGCTAGTTCATGGCGTTATTATGCGAAAACAATTTTTGTTTATTTCGCTAATGTATTGTAATGACACAAATGATAGTAAGTTTCGGAAGGGAGCGCTGGAAACTATCATGAATTACTGGGTTGGGAGAGATTATTCTGAATTTTGATGTGTGGGGAGCGAAATGCAAACCCTTTTCAATATGCATCTAAACCATCCTTTGATATGAATAATGAATAACTATTTGCTGATAAACAAGAGTGTGTGGATATCTTCCCTCGATATGTGTTTAAGGGCTGTTACTGTTACTAATGAATAATTTTATGAAGGACAATCCTTCTCTGAGATGTGTGATTATGTGAAATGATAAAAACATTCTTGTTGTGATGGAAGACGCATGAAATGATAAAAACATTCTTATCTTGATGAAAGAGACCAAGGAAATCGTTAAGTATATGCAATGATTATATTCTTGGTTTATTGTGTGAAAAGGTCTATGTGTAGATCCTTCACCCCCCCCCCCACCCCCCAATGTGTACAGCATGATTTCGAAAGGGTATGAGTGCAAATCCTTTCCCCCGCCAGTGTGTAAAACATGATTTCGGAAAAAGAGAATGATCTATTGTGATCTTGTATGGAAAATTGTGGATTTCGCTGTGGGTATTTGTCCCCAAGTTCTGGTAAAATACAAGTAGCCGTGGTTATGAATATGATTAATAACCGTGATGAATAATAGCCATGTTGTAGTAGGCTAGATAATCAAGGCATTTATCAGTTCCCCCGAGTAAAGTCGTTGTCCTGGTGTGACCGGGAACTGGCTGCCACTGCTAGAGGGTCTGGGCGTAGCTGGAGTCTACCCCTGTCTCCACCCTGCTGGGGTGTGAGAGGTCGACGTTGGAGTCGACAGTGACCCCAACCTGTCACTGCACCCGGGTCTGGGGCGAAGCCGAGATCTACCCCTTGTCTACACCCTGCTGAGGGTGTGGAGAGGTCGACATGTGAGTCTACAGTAACCCGACGTGCCAGTTGTGCCAGAGCCGCCGCTGCTGCTGAGCCAGAGCCCGCCGCTTTTGAGGTATTTAAACCAGCGACCTTGGGCCAGTTGTACCATAGCCGTCGTTTCTGCTGTACCAGAGCCGTCGCTTTTGTGGTGTCAACATCTTGTTTTGTGTGTGAGACGCAGCATCTCTTGTGTGCTCCTGTTGTGGACAGAGCTGTCGCTTCCGTTTTGTGTGGACTCTGCTAGCTGCTCCCGGGAGAGGACTTCCACAGCATTCTTCACGAGAGACTTTGTGTACTGTCGTGTTGAACCGGACTTGGCGGAAAGAAAGAAAAGAAATTAGTTTTGTATGTATGATTTATATCCCATGAATTGTATGCCTAGGATTGCGGTGTACGTTATTCTGTTGCATTGATATTGTTATATATTGCTGTGTTTTGTGTATTTGTGTTTTGATGGCTTGGGCAGCATAGAAAAGAAAACGTTGACTTGTTGCCTGTCTGTCCATGTTTCGAATATGTGTGTGTGTGTGTGTGTGTGTGTGTGTGTGTGTGTGTGTGTGTGTGTGTGTGAATTTAAAATCGTACACGCATCCGAATTTCTGTGATTCAAAAAGACCAACGCATCCGTAACATCTGGTGACCCTGTAGAAAACTTTCAGCCTTTACCTTCTAAATTGTTTTAGGATTAGGATTTGTATTTGTATCCCTGTAGCGAGCCCTAGTTATTAAGAATAGGACACGTTTATAGGACACGTTTACAGACTTTTCTTTTGAGAGCTTCTGCTGTGTTGGGTTGTTGTATAACTGATTGTATTTAATTGATTTCCCGTCTCCAGTATAAACGGGGTATCTCCTTTGTATAGTTTCTGGAGATACAAGAGCCTGGTTCTTTTTCTCCTTTGTGGGCTTCAGTTTGATTATTTTTTTACCTTTCCTGATTGTTTCTGTTTCTACCTTTTCTTGGGGATCGTTGCTCTTATAGCGTTCTTAAGCTTCTTTCTCTTGAATGAATGTGTGTACGGCTGGCTGCCTGGGCCATCTTTTTAAAATAATCCCCTCCCCCCCAAAAAAGCAGAAAACACAATATTGTATTAATTGATATATGGATATGTTTATTGATCACTGATTGATTTATGCATATGTTTATTTATTGTTGATTGAGTTCTGCATATGTCTATTCCTTATTGCTATCATTGATTGATGGAGTTGTTTATTTCTTATCACTGATTGCTAATTGCGTTTCCCATACCCGTAAACTTCTGTTTATCAGTTATTACTGTCATTTCATTGGGTTTGAACAGTAGTCAATATTTGTGATAGATAAGCAACAAAAAAATAATAATAACCCTCTTTGAAATACATTTCAGTGGACATAGTGTCTAAACTTTTTTTTAATTGTATTTGGTCTACCGACTTAGTTTTTCAATATGCGCTCTGTGGACGAAGATAAAGGTTTTGCCAAATACTTACAGCGTGGTAAGGCATTTGGTCTTGACGGACAGGTTTTATTTGACTCTGTTGATAATTGTGTTATGCAAGATTTAGAAAGAGAAGAGAGAATGAGAGTGAAAGAAATGCAGGAGGAAACTAAAAGAGAGGAGTCAAAATGCACGAGGAGCACATGAGATAGAGAAAACTAAAAGAGCACAAGAGATGGAGGAAACTTAAAGAGCACAAGAGGAAGCTAAAAGATTTTAACAAAAAGAATTGGAAGAAAGTAAAAGAATAGACTTACAAGGTTCCCGCCAAAGTGTAATTTCAGGTCAGGACAGTGAAAATCAGAGTGCTAGCGTACCCGGGTCTAACGCCCCTCCTACCTTTCCGAAATGACTTCCCTTTAAAGAGAGGACAGATGATATTGGTAGCTATCTTTTCTGCTTTGAAAACCATGCTCATTCTCTAGGCTGGTCAGAAAATGTATGGGTTACTTACCTGTCTGCGTTATTTGAAGGTTCGGCCCTAACTCTTTATCACAGTCTTGCAGAAAATAACGTGGTTTCTTATTATCTTCTGAAGGAAAGTTTGTTAAAGAAATTCCAATGTACTCCAGATGGTTTTCGTAAACGTTTTCGTGAGGCTAAAACCCAGTGCAGATGAACCCTTTGAAAACTTTTCAGTTGAGCTTAGACGTCTATTTGATCGTTGGATTTCGTTGTCTAATATTGAGAAATCTTTTGAAAGTCTTGTGGATCTTGTTTTAAGAGAGTAGTTTCTCTGAATGTGTCTAAAAAGATTTAGCTACTTTTCTTTGTGAAAAAGATGAAAAGACGTTTGACGGTATGATTAAGTCTGCGGAGTCTTACAGGCGTGCCCATCCCACTGAGCTCTTTTCCAGGAAGGCTGATGTAAACATTTTTGCTTCCGTTGACTATGGAGCTTCGGGACAGTCGGATAGAACCCCAATCCATGGTCACTCAGGTAGAGGCATAGGTATTCTGCTCCTCATTCTATTCTCCATAATCCTAGTATCTCAGCTAGTCGTGGAGATTTCAGTGGTAACCGTTACCCTGGTCGTGGCGCTCGTCACTGTTCTGGCAACAAAAGTTTCTCAGGAAATGTGTTGGATCAGTCTGCCAATATTGTCTGCTTTTTGATTAAGAAGACAGGACATATGGCTTCTAAATGTTCGTGGAAGTCGGGTAGGAACCCTCGCAAAGTTTTTTTACTCATAGCCATCCGGATAAGTGTCCCTTTGTGTTTGGCAACTCGACTGTCGTCGACAAGTCAGCGACAAACACTTACTGCTGCTTGTTCTGTTATTCGTACTCCTTTCGCTTGTTTACCTGCGGGAACATTCACAGGGAAATTACACCTGGAATCTGGTTCTGTCAATGGCACTCTTAAGTTCTGTACTACGCGATACTGGTGCTACCATCTGTGGTGCTCGCAAGGGATTGTTTTCCGATAGCCAGATGCTAGGTACTACAGTGAAATGTGTTTCTTTTCGGTGGGCGTGTGGATGAATTCCCATTGGCTACGGTTTCTGTCAGTTGTCCCTACTTTGAGGGCAGTCTAATCTGTTGTGCCCTCGAAAGCCCTGTCGCAGACCTCATTGTGGGTAACGTTCCTTGTGTTTGTGAAAGCAGTGAATCCAGTGATGTGACTGACGAACCCTTCTCTTTAGCTGCCGTTACGAGGGCTAGAGCTAAATATGTCGTGGACAAGAAACATTTGTGTCAGATCCCTGGTGATCTGAACATTTTGCGTTCTGATCTGATTCAGAAACAAAGGGATGATGAGTCGTTAAAGTCATGTTTTCAGTTAGCATCTTCTGGTGAGGTAAAGAAGTCAGGTACAACCACTTTCTATTACTATTTGTCAGTGTCTTGTACAGGCATTTCACAAAGAATGGCATTCCTTTTGATCAGGTTATTGTTCCCACATGATCTCATTCTGTCAGATCATCATGGTTCTCGTCGAACTCTATCTAGAGTCCTCAATAGGTTCTTTTGGCTTGGAGTAACCGTAGATGTGGCTTAGTACGTTGCTTCATGTGACGTTTGTCAGAAGACAGTACCTAAAGGAAGAGTCTGTCCGGTACCCCTTTCTTCTGTTTCATTCATCTGCACTCCATTTGACCGTGTGGCTGTTGATCTCGTTGGTGCGCTGTCTCCTCCTTCGGAGCAAGGTCATCGATATATATTGACATTGTTTGACATTGCCACCCGTTTCCCAGAGGATGTTCCATTGAAGGACATCTCTTCAGTCACTGTGGCAGAAGCACTATTTGGAATCGTCTCCCGTTTAGGTTTTCCAATGGAGATTCTTCCAGATCAAAGTACTCAATTTAATTCTGACCTTATGAGACAGTTTCGTGTGTTGTGTGGCACTAAAGGCATTCGCACCTCGTCATATCATCCCCAGGCAAATGGACATGTTGAACGATTTCATGGCACTCGGAAGTCGATGCTGAAGAAAACTGTCCGTTCTTATCCAAAGGTGTGGCATCGATATCTACCTGCACTATTATTGGCGTGCAGAGAGTTGCCCTCAGAGAGCACAGGCTTCTCTCCCTTGTAGCTGTTGTTCGGTCGCCAAGTTCGTGGCCCTATCGCTCTATTACAGGAGTCGTGGACCCAATCTGATAGTCAGGATACTAAGGCCAAACCCCTTTATGCTTACTTGTTCAAACTCAAGAATGTCATTCCAGGTTGACGACGAAGTTCTTGTTCTTCTACCCACTGATTCAAACAAGTTACTAGCCAGTTGGTCAGGACCATTTCTAGTCACCAAAGTCCTACACCCTGACTATAAAGTCCTTACTAAAGGCAAAGAAAAGTTTATTCATGCCAATATGCTGGAAAAAAAAAATACAATCGCCGTCCTACTATGTCGGCTTCTCAGGTTTTCGACCTTTGAATAAGATTACAATCTTCGATGCTGAGGCCATTCCTGACGTGGAAAGTCTGTTTGCAAGGTTAGCTGACGTTCAGTTTTTTACGAAGATAGATCTTGCAAAGGAATATTGGCAGATAGTTGTTAAGCCGCGGATCGTCCAAAAACGGCTTTTACAACGCATATGCGTCTTTTTCAGTTTGTTAGGATACCTTTTGGTCTTGTGTCGGCACCTGCAGTTTTCACACGCATGATGCGTATGCTGACTTTGGATCAGTTCTCAGCTGCCAGTTTCTTTGACGACATTCTTTTGTATAGTGTATCATGGAATGCACATCTTTGTCATGCGAAGGGGTCCTTTCGTGTCTGAGGTCTTTCAACCTCACAACTCGTCCTTCGAAGATCGAGGCAGGCTTCCATTCTCTGAAATTTCCCGGCCATATCGTTGGAGATGGTACTATGCGCCCTGAACAGAAAAAAAAAGATCGAGAAGATCCTGAAAAAATATCCACTCCTACTACCAGAAAGGAAGTCAGATCTTTGTTAGGTTTACTAAGCTTCTAAAGGAGATATGTTCCCAGGTTTTCTACTTTGAGTGTTCCGCTCTCTGACTTCATCAAAGATGTTGGTCGTGCTGGAAGATCCATTTCTTGGACTCCTGAATCCTTACAGAAGATTCAGAGTATTTTGTCGTCTGCACCTGTGTTACTGTTACCTAGGTAAGGTAAGCCCTTTGTTCTTAGAACTGATGCTAGTTCTGTGGGGCTAGGTACTGTATTGCTTCAGGAGAACGATGATGTTCTTTATCCAGTCGTGTTTGCTGTTAGATTGTGAGAAGGCATACAGTAACATCGAGCAAGAATGTTTAGCCATTGTCTGGGCTGTACAGAAGTTCGTTCGATTCCTTTGGGGAGTCAGGTTTATCCTGCAAACCGATCATCGCCCTTTGATGTATCTTCGAACTTGACTTTAAGAATTCCAGAATTATGCGGTGGGCATTGTCTTTGCAGGAATTCTCGTTTGAAGTGGAACCACTTCCACGATCAACGAATATCGTCGCAGATTTACTTTTACGTTCTTGTGAAAAGCAGCTGATTCCTTAGAAATGACTTTGTATGTATTCCAGCTTTTGATGTCTTTATCATGTGTGATTTCTGGAATTTTGCTTCCTCTGGCTGTTTACTTTCTGTCAGCAAAAAAAAAATACGGACTTTGTTTTTTGTTTATTTTTTTGAGGATGGGGAGTATATGTGATGGGCCGTTTTTTTGTCCGGTCACAAATTTTTACAACCGCGTTGGCCGGAACATGTTCACCCAGAAACCGGTTGGTCAGTTTACCTGACTGCTGCTCACCTGCGTTCTGTATAAGTCAGGTGAGCTGAAACGATTAGGCAGTCTCTACAGCAGTTCCGGCAATGCAACTTCCCAGTGGCTGAGGAAGGACTCCAGACGAGTTGCTGTGGCAGTCAGGTATTTCATTATTAGCTATTTGAAATCGTAATCCAAAATCGTTCTCCCCTCCTATAGGCGAGTGTAACTTTCTCAGCGCCCAGTAAAGTTTTTTTAGAAGAAAAAAGTGTTAGTTAGTTGTTTTTTGGCATATCTTGTGACTTGATAGGGTGATAGGAGGAATTGTTTTCAGAAAATATTAATAGAAAGAAGGACAAAATATTTAGGCATCCTTCAGTCTCGGAAGACTATGGAGTTGCGCTCTAGATGTCTATTCTGGTACAGCGACGGGTGTGGCTGGCCAATCCGACGTGGGAATGACAGTCCCTGTGGCAGAGGGCACAGGTGAAGTCTGACGCTGGTATGTCTACCTGGGCTGCAGCCTTTCTTCTCATTCTCTTTTTTCCAGGGCAGCTGAGCGAGTGTCTCTTTGAATTTGGAGAGACCTTTCTGCACAGTCTGTCTCCAGGTTGACCGTTCGAGGGCTGTTGCTTCCCAGTTGTTCTGGTCAATGTTCAAGGCTTTTAGGTCCCTCTTGCACACGTCTTTGAATCGCAGCTGTGGTCTGCCTGTTGGACGTTTTCCCTGCACAAGTTCTCCATAGAGGAGGTCTTTAGGGATCCGTCCGTCATCCATGCGCACGACATGGCCGAACCAGCGCATACGTCTCTGTTTCAGCAGCGTGTACATGTTGTTGAGTGATTGATGGAAAAAAGGAGGTGGCTTAGCTAGTTCATGGCGTTATGATGCAAGACAGTTTTGTTTATTTCGCTAATGTATTGTAATGACACAAAATGATAGTAAACTTCAGAAGGGAGCGATGGAAACTATCATGAATTACTGGTTGGGAGATTTATTCTGAATTTTGATGTGTGTGTGTGTGTGGAGGGGGGGGGGGGGGGGGCGTAAATGCAAACAATTTTCAATATGCATCTTAACCATCCTTTTGATATGAATAATGCATATCTATTAAATTTTTGTTGATAAACAAGAGTGTGCGGATATCTTCCATTTAAGGGCTGTTACTGTTACTAATGAATATTCTTATGACTGGAAATCCTTCTCTGAGATGTGTGATTACGTGAAATGATAAAAATTCTTGTTGTGATGGAAGACGCATGAAATGATAAAAACATTCTTATCTTGATGAAAGATACCAAAGGAAATCGTTAAGTATATGCAACGATTATATTCTTGGTTTATCCTGAAAAGGTCAGTGTGGAAATCCTTCCTGGGTATTTTTCCCCAAGTTCTGGTAAAATATGAAGTAACCGTTGGTTATGAATATAATTAATAACCATGATGAATAATAGCCATCCTGTAGTAGGATAGATAATCAAGGTAATTATCAGTTCCCCCAGGTAAAGTCGTTGTCCTGGTGCGACCGGGAACTGGCTGCCACTGCTAGAGGGTCTGGGCGTAGCTAGTCTACCCCTTGTCTCCACCTGCTGGGGTGTGGAGATGTCGACGTTGGAGTCGACAGTGACCCAACCTGCCACTGCACTCGGGTCTGGGGCGTAGCTGAGATCTATCCCTTGTCTCCACCCTGTTGAGGGTGTGGAGAGGTCGACGTGTGAGTCGGCAGTAACCTGACGTGCCAGTTGTGCCAGAGCCGCTGCTTTTGAGGTATTTAAACCAGCGACCTGCTGGGCCAGTCGTACCAGAGCTGTCGCTTCTGCTGTACCAGAGCCGTCGCTTTTGTGGTGTCAACATCTTGTTTGTGTGTGAGACGCAGTGTTTCTTGTGTTGGAGCCTTTGCTCCTGATGTGGACAGAGCCGTCGCTTCCGTTTTGTGTGGATTCTGCGGGCTGCTCCTCCTCACTGTGTGAGTCCCAGGAGAGGACTTTTTCTACAGCATTCTTCACGAGAGACTTGAGACGTGTCTACTGTTGTGTTGAGCCGGATGTGGCCAAAAAAAATAAAAGAAATTAGTATATATATGTCTGATTTATATCCCATGAATTGTATGCCTAGGATTACGGTGTACGTTATTCTGCTGCATTGATATTGTTGTATATTGCTGTGTTTTTGTGTGTTTGTATTTTGATGGCTTGGAGAGCATAAAATAAAAAAAGAAAACGTTGACTTGTTGCCTGTCTGTACAGGTTTCGAATGTGTGTGGTGGGTGTGTGAATTTAAAATCGTACACGCATCTGAATTTCTGTGAGTCAGATAGACACACGCACCAACGCATCCGTAACAGACATTCATGCGCCTTTCATTTCCGGTTTCATAAAAAGCGCAGCAGTTTTCATTTAGAGAAAAATGTTTTGTTATAACTAGCCCTTGGAGGTGAACAGTCTTCTTGAGTGAAGTGAACTGCAAACAGGAGCTGAACGTGTGTGACAAGGCTCTCTCTCTCTCTCTCTCTCTCTCTCTCTCTCTCTCTCTCTCTCTCTCTCTCTCTCTGAATAGCAGAGGTTTGTTAACCGAGGGTGACACTGTTTTGTTTTCTTTCAGACCAAACAAAAGTATCACATGACCCTTCTACGAACCAAACTTCCCAATATAACGCCCGAAGGAATCTAGGCCATCATTATATTTACTCATTTCTCTGCTGCCAGTGCCATCCGCTGCATTGTCATAAGCGGTAATCGGTGAAGAGAAAATGGGTTTAGCATGTGTGTGCGCTCTGGCTTTTAATTTATTCCGTTTGTTTGTTTATTTGATTGATTGATTGATTGTTTGTGTTTGTCGGTTTGATTCTTTGTTTGTACGTTTCTTTCTTTGTTTGTTTGTTTCTTTCTTTCTTTCTTTCTTAGTTTTTCTGTTTCCAATCTCCTCAGTCTCGAAGTTGTTTCCTTCTGCATAATGCATTGCATTTGTTTCTTCGGGAAATCGGGGTCCCTTGCAAATCGTTGAAAGGGCGAAAAACAGTTTTCGATAGTTGGTGCAGAGTGTCACTTTGGTGAAGGATATCCCCTATTTGCAATGTGTCTCTGTGGTGTAGCTTGTCACCTGTGTGCAATGTGTCACTGTGGTGAAGGATTTCAACTGTGTGCAGCGTGTCACTATGTTGTAGTATGTTACCTATGTGCAGTGTCTCACTGTGGTGAAAGATGTCACCTGTGTGCAATGTGTCACTGTGGTGTAGTATGTCACCTGTGTGCGATGTCACTGTGGTCAAGAACGTCACCTGTGTGCAGTTTGTCACTGTGATGAAAAATGTCACCTGTGTGCAGTGTGTCACTGTGGTGTAGTATGTCACCTGTGTGCGGTATGTCACTGTGGTCAAGTATGTCACCTTCGTGCAGTGTGTCACTGTGCTCAAGGATGTCCACCTGAGTGCAGTGTGTCACTGTGATGAAGGATGTCACCTGAGTGCAGTGTGTCACTGTGATGAAAGATGTCACCTGTGTACAGTGTGTCACTGTGATGAAGGATGTCACCTGTGTACAGTGTGCCACTGTGATGAAGAATGTCACTTGTGTACAGTGTGTCGCTGTGATGAAGGATGTCACCTGTGTACAATGTGTCACTGTGATGAAGGATGTCACACCTGTGTGCAGTGTGTCACTGTGATGAAGGATGTCACCTGTGTACAGTGTGTCACTGTGATGAAGGATCTCACACCTGTGTACAGTGTGTCAGTGTGATGAAGGATGTCACACCTGTGTGCAGTGTGTCACTGTGGTATGGGATTTCGCCTGTTTGCAGTGTGTCATTGTGATGAAAGATGTCACCAGAGTGCAGTGTGTCACTTTGGTGAAGGACGTCACCTGTGTGCACTGTGCCACTGTGGTGAAAGATGCCACCTGTGTGCAGTGCGTTACTGTGGTGAACGATATCACCTTTGTGCAGAGTGTCACTGTGTGGAAAGATGCCACCTGTGTGCAGTGTGTCACTGTGGAGAAGGATGTCACGTGTGTACAGTGTGTAACTATGGTGAAGGGTGTCACTGTGCTGAATGATGTCAATGCTGTACAGTGTGTCACTATGGTGAAGGATGTCGCCCGTGTGCGGTGTGTCACTGTAGTAATGGACGTCACCTGTGTACAGTTTGTGTCACTGTGGTGAAGGATTTCACCGATGTGTAGTGTGTCACTGTTGTTAATGATGTCACCTGTGTGCAGTGCGTCAGTGTGATTAAGGATGTCACCTATATGTGGTGTGTCACCGTGGTGAAGGACTTCACCTGTGTGCAGTGTCATTGTGGTGAAAGATATCAGCTGTGTGCAATGTGTCACTGTGGTCAAGGATGTCACCTGTCTGCAGTATGTCACTGTTGTCAAGGATGTCACCTGTCTGCAATGTGTCAATGTGGTACAGGATGTCACCTGTGTGTAGTGTGTCACTGTCGTACAGGATGTCACCTGTGTACAGTGTGTCACTGTGGTGAGGGATGTTACATATATACAGTGTGTCACTGTGGTGAAGGATGTCACATATGTACAGTGTGTCACAGTGGTGAAGGATGTCACCTGTGTACAGGTCACTGTGGTGAAGGATGTCACCTGTGTACAGTGTGTCACTGTGGTGAAGGATGTAACCTGCTTCAGTGTGTCACTGTGCTCAAGGATGTCACCTGTGTGTATTATATCACTGTGGTGAAGGATGTAAACTGTGTACAGCGTGTCGCTGTGGTGAAAGATGTCACCTGTGTGCAGTGTGTCACTGTGGTCAAGGATGTCACTTGTCTGCAGTGTGTCACTGTGGTGATGGATGTCACCTGTATGCAGCGTGTCATTGTGGTGAAGGATGTAACCTGCTTCAGTGTGTCACTGTGATGAAAGATGTCACCTGTGTGCAGTGTGTCACTGCTGTGAGGTATGTCACCTGTGTAACAGTACGTAACTGTGGTAAAAGATTTCACCTGTGTGCAGTGTGTCACTGTGGTGAAAGATGTCTCACCTGCGTTTAGTGTCACTGTGGTGAAAGATGTTACCTGTGTTTAGTGTCACTGTGGTGAATGATGTCAGCTGTGTTTAGTGGCACAGTGGTGAAGGATCTCACCTGTGTTGCAATGTGTCACTGTGGTGGAGGATTTCACTTGTGTGCGGTGTGTCGTGGTGAAGGATGTCACCTGTGTGTGGATTGTCGCTATGGTGAAGGATGTTACCTGTGTGCAGTGTCTCTGTTGTGAAAGATGTCACCTGTGGGTAGTGTCACTGTGGTGAAAGATGTCACCTGTATGCAGAGTGTCACTGTGGCGAAAGATGCCACCTGTGGGCAGTGTCACTGTGGTGAAAGACGTCACCTGTGTGCAGTGTCACTGTGGTGAAAGATGTCACCTGTGTGCAGAGCGTCACTGCGGTGAAAGATGCCACCTGTGGGCAGTGTCACTGTGGTGAAAGACGTCACCTGTGTGCAGTGTCACTGTGGTGAAAGATGTCACCTATGTGCCGAGTGTCACTGTGGTAAAGATGTTTTTGAACAGACTGAAGTCGCAAGCAGAAAAGATCATTGCTGAACAGGTAGGGTTTAGAACAGGTCATTGTACGACCGAACAGATTCTTAATTTGAGGATATAAGCACCAGCAGGACCTGCCCCACACATTTTTGTGGATTTCAAAATAAAAAAAAATAAATAAATAGGGTGTGGCATGCAGCTGTAAGGGTGACTATGAGACTGCACAACATCAACGCCAACGTGATCAGGACCATAGAAGAATGCCTCCACGATAACGCCACCAGCGCAGTCTTTCTTAATGACACCATAGGACGCTGGCTCAGGACAACTGTTGGAGGGAGGCAAGGCTGGTAACTCGAAGGAATTACACTCGCCAAAAAAAGTTGAAAGGCACTAGACTGGAACAACAAAGGACACGATGGAGGGAGAACAGCACAACTCTCTTTTTTGACCAGCCGCCGTGGCGAAGTGGTTAGCGTCGCGGACTCCCGGCTGGGAGGTCGTGGGTTCGAATCCCATCAGAAGTCATGTGGGTTTTTCTGCCCCGACCGGCTCCTACCCAGAGTTGAGTTTGCTGCGGACTCAGTTGGGAAGACTGGGACCACACAGTCGAGTTTTCATCCACTTAATGGATGCATTTCTGAGAGTGTGCTCAAATTTCCTGACAACACTGCAGGTGTCTGTATCTCTCGGGCCTGGTTGACGCCGGGATATATTATGAGGAAGCGTAGAGTACAGCCCTGTCATGTAGTCTCAGACCGAAATGGAAATCCGTAGCATCATCATAATCATCCTCATTCTCATCGATCAGCAAAAAAAAAAAAAAAGTCTCAAATTCTGTGGCCCTTCATGCCCTGCTCTCATGGTGACCTCAGTTTCGATGTCCTCTCCACGTCTGTGGCCTTGGTTTGGTTCCGTCGGGGTCACCGGTATCGGCGAATCCATGGGGGCTGTCGTTGGACGGACGTGGTGGCGCCCTCCGGAGGGAGAGCTCACTCACGCCGGCTCCGCGACTAAGCAATTATTGTCGTCAGTAGGGGGCTTAGTAGGTGGTGTCCTGCGTATGTTAGATCAGAACAGGCGCCACTGAACACCACTGAAGTGACTCGGCGGCAGTGCAGTGTCTCCTCCGGTGGGTTGCCCCTTGACGACTTGACATTGACTGCTGCCTGTGGATTGCCGGTGCCGGGGCTGCGGCAGGGCCGACCGGGCCGTGGCTGTGGACAGGGTGTCCGAATGAGCGGCGTGGGTGCACTGCCTCTGAGGTGGCGCAGAGGTTGGGGACAGAAAAAAAAAAAAAAAAAAAAAAAAAAAAAACCTCTCTTTTTTGTTTATCGCTTGAACCACACTCGCACTGTTTTGTTGTTGTTGTTGTTGTTGTTCTTGTTTTCGAGAGTTGTGGGGTGCAGGGGACGGTGGGAGTGGGGGATGTTGTTGGAAAAAAGGAGGAGGGAGTGCGTGGTGTTGGGAAGGGGAAACGATACTAATCCAGACACAATATTTTACCCAGTAATGGATTTTTTCTCCCCACTTTTCTTGTCAGGAATACGATTTAAGGGCGTGGGGGGTTTTGTGTTTGTTTTGTTTTGTTGCTGTTTTTTTTTTTTTTTTTTTTGTTTTTTGTTTTTTGGGTTTTTTTTTTTTTTTTTTTGGTCCTTTGAAATGTACTCTAGGGAAAGAAGGACGTTGACGCGTGGTGGTGGTGCAAAACTCCCCAATAATCCACCTTCTGTTGTCCACTCACCCTAGTTCTCACGCCCTTCCTAGTCTGCAATTGGTTGATACTGATCCTAGATATAACCGTTTACTGTTTAAAGATCGGCTAAGGCGGCTTTTGAAGACAAGCAAACACACAAGACCTAAATAAACACCCTGATCCGCAGAGTTTTGAGAGGTCATAGGATACTTGGCGTCCCCGAAGACAATGTCGACTGCGTGGAGTTATTTGTTGATGTGACTAGGGGTTGACTTGTATACAGTGTTGGCTACATATGGTTGTGTCAGAAATTAAAACGTATGAAAAAATCAGCTGTTTATTCAGAATCACATTATTGACCAATAGAGCAGCTCTCTCTCTCTCTCTCTCTCTCTCTCTCTCTCTCTCTCTCTCTCTCTCTCTCTCTCTCTCTCTCTCTCTCCTCTCTCTCTCTCACTGTCACACACACACACACACACACACACACACACACACACACACACACACACACACACACACACACACACACACACACACGCGCGCGCGCGCGCACACACACACACACACACACACACACACGCGCGCGCGCACACACACACACACACACACACACACACACACACACACACACACACACACACACACACACACACACACACACACACACACTGCGATTGCTGACTCGGTTCAATGAATGGTAATAATATTGATCTACTTGGCAGCGCTCTGACAATGTCAGCCCGAGTCAAACACGAATTACGATTTAATCAGCTATCAGTCGCAGGCTAGTTGACACGAATCGACCAGCTACGAAGGTCAACACATATTTTAATGAATGTAAGTAAAACAAACAGAAAAGAAAAATAAAGACAATATTTAAATAGCCTTGTCTCTGATTCAGCTTCTTGTTGTTCTTGCTGCTGTTGTTGTTGTCTGCTTTTTAATCCATTGGGGTTGTCGATACAGATAAGATGAATGTTATTTTCCAGGTAAGAGCTCAGAAAGAATGTCCTTTCTAAAGACGTCCACCACTTAATACTTTATCATCGTGCACCATAAATTGTAGCTTTATCTGACTCATAAATAAAGCCGTCGCAATATTCAGGAAGAACATTTGGTTCAAGAGGGAATGGACGGAAAGGTAACTCCGCCCATACAAACCTCCAAACCCCACCCCCACCTCCCACCTCACCCATCCCCCACCCATATCCCCCACCCGTATCCCCCACCACACCCATATACCCATCCCCCACCTCCATCTCCCACCCACTCCCCTTTTTTTAAGGAGTTTCAAACGGAAGTACACTCAACACAAGATTTGCTGAACCAAATGAAAGTAAAGTAGGGCAGCCAGAAAGCACTGGGAAGAGAGATGAAGGGGAGCGCGTGTGTGTGTGTGTGTGGGGGGGGGGGGGGGGGGGGGGGGGCTCATCAACAAGTCGTTGACCTCGTTCTTTCCCGGATCGAAAACCACGCGTCCGCTTAATGTGCAAGAATCGATGACGTCGTTTCTTATCGGATACCGATTTCTGTCTGACGTTTCTTCACTGCATCACATGCCCGTTGTCCGTGCCTCCCTGACGTTTCTTCACTGCATCACATGCCCGTTGTCCGTGCCTCCCTGACGTTTCTTCACTGCATCACATGCCCGTTGTCCGTGCCTCCCTGACGCTTCCCAGTCTTCCTTCCCTGTAAACTACATCTTAAGTGTTGTGGCTTCGTTTTGTTGTTGTTGTTGTTGATTATGATGTTTTTTTGATGATGTTGTTGTTTCACCTGGCCTGGAGGGAGTGACAGATGCTGGAGGGAAAGGGAGGATGGGGAGGGCGGGCACGAAGGAGGGAGGAGGGCTACAGAACTTTCCTTCCCCCACGTGACGTGAACTAGTCCTAGTGTTGTAACTGCACCAAAAAGGGAAGTGGCTGCGGTATCATATGTATGACAGACCATGTCTCAAAGTGTGCATGTGTGCGTACGCGCGTAAGTGCGTACCTGCCTGCCTGCCTGCCTGACGCGCGCGCGCGTGCGCGCATGTGTGTGTGTAATTGTCAAGGGAGCGAAACCTCTAACGAAGGGCCTTAAGCGCTTTAGACGACAAGAATGCCGCGCGTAGTGTGAGAGATTTGTGATCGACCGATTAGCAGTAGCATCCTCGCCTGGCGTGTACGGTCGAACTGTGTCAAGGAGGTTGAAGTGGTAAGGTGACAGATGGCCCCTCCCGAGTTCGCACTTTCCCGATAGCGGTAGGAAAGACAATTTATCTACTAGGACCTCGGAGTGTTAATTGAGTGCTAAAGACGCAGTAAGCTGAAACTGCTTTGTAAACAAACCTTGAAGAACTGGACTCTTGGGCTTGTTCAGATGGCATTGCTGTGGGGCACTGTGTTGATGCTTTGTCAGGCTGGTTAAATGCTTGTGGACGTCATTGTTGTAGCTTCTATAGGATAATTACTGTGTGAAAGTGGCCCCCGGAGTCGGCGTGAATTTTCGATGTCCATTTTTGTGCGAAGTGATTGTTTGCTAAGCAGTTTGGTAGGGATGTGTGTAAATGTTGATGTGTGAAAAAATGGAGTTAGAGGGGAATTCAGTGTAAGGTGGTAGAGAAGCAACATGGACAAAAGGCATGGCCCACAGGGATATCCTTCATGTCCATCTCTCTATATATATAATGAATGAATAACACAACAAGGAGACAGGGAGAAGAACACCACGGTAAAGAGAAGAACAGAGGAAAGAGAGTGAGGGGGAAGAGTGTGCAGGACAGAGTAGGGTAAAAAGAAACATGGTCTGGGCGACAGAAGTGACAGCGAGGTCTTAGGTGTAAAAGACAAGCTGAGAAATAAAGTCTTTGCTGTCCCAACCTCTGCGCCACCTCAGAGGCAGTGCACCCACGCCGCTCATTCCGACACCCCGTCCACAGCCACAGCCCGGTCGGCCTCGCCACAGCCCCGGCACCGGCAATCCACAGGGAGCAGTCAATGTCAAGTCGTCAAGAGGCAACCCACCGGAGGAGACACTGCACTGCTGCCGAGTCACTTCAGTGGTGTTCAGTGGCGCCTGTTCTGATCTAACATACGCAGGACACCACCTACTAAGCCCCCTACTGACGACAATAATTGCTTAGTCGCGGAGCCGGCGTGAGTGAGCTCTCCCTCCGGAGGGCGCCACCACGTCCGTCCAACGACAGCCCCCATGGACTCGCCGATACCGGTGACCCCGACGGAACCAAACCAAGGCCACAGACGTGGAGAAGACATCGAAATTGAGGTCACCATGAGAGCAGGGCATGAAGGGCCACAGAACTTGAGACTTTTTTTTTATGCTGATCAATGAGAATGAGGATGATTAAGATGATGCTACGGATTTCCATTTCGGTCTGAGACTACATGACAGGGCTGTACTCTACGCTTCCTCTCATAATATATCCCGGCGTCAACCAGGCCCGAGAGATACAGACACCTGCAGTGTTGGTCAGGAAATTTGAGCAACACTCTCAGAAACGCATCCATTAAGTGGATGAAACTCGACTGTGTGGTCCCAGTCTTCCCAACTGAGCCCGCAGCAAACTCAACTCTGGGTAGGAGCCGGTCGGGGCAGAAAAACCCACATGACTTCTGATGGGATTCGAACCCACGACCTCCCAGCCGGGAGTCCGCGACGCTAACCACTTCGCCACGGCGGCTGGTGAGAAATAAAGTCTTAATTCAAAACCCAGAGAAGGGTGGAAGAGTTGAAGAAGAAGATTTCTACTTCGAGTCCCAGAGACGACCATGGAGACCCAGTCCTGAAACCTGGAACCAGTAACCGAGGGCGTTACCATCACCCAGTGCTGAAGAAACTTGAAGTGACTTGTTCGAGAACTGTTGTGCAGTGTGTCAAGTGTGTGCGTGTGGAAAACTGGCCAGGTAGGGAGCCATGTTACTGTAGCCCGGGATTAGGAAGTATTGATCTTTATGTTTTGATTATTCCATTTTGTGTACTTGGAGTTTTGATGAGTATATATAAGTAGTATAGAAACTGTATTTCGTGTTCTCAGTCGGATTGGAAGAGAAGCGAATGTGTGACCCCTATCCCCAGAGAGAGAGATGAATGGTTGGTGGGTGCATGAGTGTGCATATGCGTGTATCAGTGCAGAGATAACCTTGGTGTGCTAAGCCTGACTAATACATTAATTGGTTCACTTAAAGCAGTACCATCACGATTTCCCCGTCCTAGACACTGATTAATGTTACGAAATCCGAAGGTTAAAACACTAGATTGATCAAGGCTGACAAACTCACAGATTGATGAAACACATGCTCAAAGAGAAACAATAATATAACACAGTGCTAATGCCTTCCATCTTCACTGTTTGATTGAAGCAGACAACAAGATCTGTTCCACACTTAAAATCCTGTTCATGAACGTGGTGCGCCATTTGAAATAACAGACTTGGTCTAAGGGAAAGGGGACATGGGAGGAATTTAACAGTGAATGCGCTGTATGAAACGGTGTTGGAGATGACCGGCATCTTTGCAAGAAAGAACAAGATGCAAAGCATATAAACGTATTCCCAGTTTATCCTGAATGCGCGTGATATATTCCATAAAGAGTAAAAACCGTCTTGGGCTGGTGTAACCGTTAGTAATGGCTATCCTGGTGAACATCGGCCATCATCTGTGACCGATAATGAACATACTTACAAATTTTCAGAAAGATCGGCCAAGAACTTTCTGAGATTTTCCATCAAGAAGAAAACCATTATGGGCCGTTAGTAACGGCTATAATGGTAAACTTAAATATCGGACATCTCTGTGACCCATAATGAACATACCTACAAATTTTCAGAAAGACCGGCCAAGTATTTTCTGAGATATTCCATTAAAAAAACCGTTCTCGGTCGTTATAGCCGTTACTAACGGCTATAACGGTAAACTAAAACGTCGGGCATCATCCGTGACCCATAATGAACATACCTCCAAATTTTCAGAAAGATCGGCAAGTACTTTCTGAGACATTCCATAAAAAAAAAAAACATTATGGGCCGTTACAGCCGTCAGTGGGCAGGGGTGGTTAGGTCTGTGGGGTGTGCACGACAGCTGGAGGGTGGTGTTTTTCGCCAGTGGGCTCTGCAGTCATGAAATACGGGCTGGTACACCCATGGGGATGCTACTAAGGCTGTTATGAGTTGCATCCTGTAGTCTGATTTACCTCTGTTCAGGAGCAGTTATGCCCCTTAATATCTTAATGGAGTGTCCTGCGCGTGCTTGTACCCATCGTCAACACAGCGCAGGCCTCCAAGGGTGGTACAGGGCTGCTGTAAAGGCAGGTGGAGACAGTGCTTCTCTGGGTCTACCCCAGCACCTTCGGGTGTTTCTTTTTCTTCATTTTCTTTTTCTTTTCTGAGACATTCCATAAAAAGAAAAACCATTATGGGCCGTTACAGCCGTCAGTAACGGCTACAACGGTAAACCAAAACGTCGGGCATCATCCGTCGCCCATAATGGACATACCTACAAATTTCAGAAAGTTCGGCCACGTACTTTCAGAGATAATTTCATAAAGAAGAAAAACCGAAGTGAACAACATATGCAAGACATCAAGGCTGCCCTCCATGAACTCTCAAAACAGTCTGTCATTACGCTTCCGTGGATTCCGTCTCACTGTGGAATCATGGGCAACGAAAAAGCTGCTTTCTTTCTCCAAGGCAGGCAGCAAAATGGAGCAGTTCAGCCACCCCGTGACCTACAGGGAGGCCAAGACCATCATTTACAACCAGTTTCAGTCCCAGTGGAAGAGAAGGCTGGGTGCAGATCCACCAGCTCCAAAGGCACCAGCAGACAATCCTCTTCAGAGACTGAGGACCGGCACTGCAGACTGCTGAGCCGCCTTAACCACATGAAGATCACCTACAGTGACCAGTGTCCATGCAGCACTGGACCCCAGACCCCTGAACATGTCCTGCTGCGCTGTCCTACTCACGCAGCTCTACGACACAAAACCTGGCTGGGGGGAGCAGAGTTACAGGCACAGCTTTGGGGAGCCCGTTCTGACTTGGAGAAGACTGCGGGCTTCATCATTGCGGCTGGGTTACAAGTCTGACGCATCCAGCTTCAATCAAACGCAGAAGAAGAAGAAGAAAAAAAAAATATTATGAGCCGTTATAGTAACGGCTATAACGGTAAACTAAAACATCGGGCATCATCCGTAACCCATAGTGAGCATACCTGCTAAGTTTCACAAAGATCGGCCAAGTACTTTCTGAGATATTCCATAAAGAAGAAAAAACTGTTACAGGCCGTTACAGCCGTTAGTAACGGCTATAACGGTGAACTAAAGCATCGGGCATCATCCGGGACCCATAATAATGAACATACCTGCTAATTTTCACAAAGATCGGCCAAGTATTTTCTGAGATATTCCATGAAGAAGGAAAACCGTTACAAGCCGTTACAGCCGTTAGTAACGGCTATAACGGGGTAAACTAAAACATTGAGCATCATCCGTGACCCATAATGAACATACCTGCTAATTTTCACAAAGATCGGCCAAGTACTTTCTGAGATATTCCATTAAGAAGAAAAACCGTCACAGGCCATTACAGCTGTTAGCAACGGCTCTAACGGTGAACTAAAATATCGGTCATTATTCCTGACCGATAATGAACATACCTACAATTTTCAGAAAGATCGCCCAGTACTTTCTGAGATATTCAATAAAGAAGAAAAAACCGATAAGGCCGTTACAGCCGTTAGTAATGGCTATAATGGAGTAAACTATGCCTGCTAATTTTCAGAAAGATCGGCCCAGTACTTTCTGAAATACTCCATAAAGAAGAAAAACCGTTACAGGCCATTACAGCCGCTAGTAATGGCTATAACGGTTAAATAAAGCATCAGACATTATTCGTTACCCATAATGAACATACCTACAAATTTTCAAAAAGATCGGCCGAGTACTTTCTGAGATATTCAATAAAGAAGGAAAACCGTTACAGGCCATTACAGCCATTAGTAACGGCTATAACGGGAAACTAAAACATCAGGCATCATCCATGACTCATAATGAACATACCCACTAATTTTCACAAAGATCAGCCAAGTACTTTCTGAGATATGCCATAAAGAAGAAAAATCGTTACAGGCCATTAAGTAATTAGGAACGGCTATAACGGAAACTAAAACATCGGGCATTATTCGTGACCCATAATGAACATACCTACAAATTTTCAGAAAGATGGGCCAAGTACTTTCTGAGATATTCCATAAAGAAGAAAAACCGTTACAAGCCGTTACAGCCATTAGTAACGCTATAACGGGGTAAACTAAAACATCGGACATCATCCGTGACCATTAATGAACATACCTACAAATTTTCAGAAAGATGGGCCAAGTACTTTCTGAGATATTCCATAAAGACGAAAAACCGTTACAGGCCGTTACAGCCGTTAGTAACGGCTGTAGCGGGGTAAACTAAATATCGGGCATCATCTGTGACCCACGATGAACATACCTGCTAATTTTCATAAAGGTCGGCTGAGTACTTTCTGAGATATTCTATAAAGAAGAAAAAACCGTTACAGGCCGTTACAGCCGTTAGTAACGGCTATAACGGTCAACTAAATCATCGGCCATTATTCATAACCCATAATGAATATACCTACACATTTTCAGAAAGATCGGCCAAGTACTTTCAAAGATATTCCATAAAAAAAAAAAACCGTTACAAGCCGTTACAGCCGTTAGTTACGGCTATACGGGGTAAACTAAAACATCGGACATCATCCCGTGACCCATAATGAACGTACCCGCTCATTTTTACAAAGATCGGCCAAGTACTTTCTGAGGTATTCCATAAAGAAGAAAAACCGTTACAGGCCATTACAGCCTTTTTTAACGGCTATGGCGGTAAACTAAAACATCAGGCATCATTCATGGCCCATAATGAACATACCTACAATTTTCAGAAAGATCGGTTCAGTAGTTTTGTCTGGAGCGAGTGGAACACATTTTCACCACAGACGGACAGACGGACAGACAGACACACAGACAGCATTTCTTCGTTCACATTCTAAAGTACTCCCTGTTCTATAAGAACTGGGAGTACAAAAAGTTGAACAACCAGACGGCCCAAACTGGTGTTGCAGCAGCGACAACTCCTGTGCCTGTAGAAGCTCTGTAAAATAAAGAACAGTTAGGTCCTTAACATAGACAGCCACACAGAGGAAATCACTAGATTGACAGTGGATCAGATTGGTGTGGAATTGAAATATTATCTCAGCAATCAATTTTTGTTCGTTGCGTGAAGATGCCAAGCCATGCAACCTACCGCTTATCCTCTGTTGACAGAACAGGATCACTTAAGGCTGGGAGATAGGCCAACACATTTTTTTAACAATATTTAACCGCTTCAGCATAAGGTTCAGCTGGGTTTATTTTCATCCACATTCCTTGTGGATGAAGGTGGTGACGTTGATGGCGGTAAGGTGTCACCGAGTTGCTTGTCAGGGAAGAAACACACGTGTGCTACTTGAGAATTAATTCCAGGTATTTAAGAATGCTGGCTATTGTTATTCGATGTTTGCTGAAAGAGAATGTATTGGGTTAAGCTTATTATGTTCTTTTACACAAAATTGTATGGCCTGTGTCTCTCCTTCTGTTAATTAGTAATCTGACATGCCTTCAGTTATTGCCTAGCACTTCGTACCTTGCTTTAATCATTCAGTCGTTGTGTGATTCTGTCATATATTTCTTGCCCTAGACATACTTCCTTTGCTTTGGAAAGTTTTTTCTCTCTCTCCTTGGCTGATGTACCTGCACTGTTCAGCTTGTTTAGCTGCATTGTTTTCTGGTTCGTCTCCACCCAGCTGAAGGGTAAGTCCAGATATCTCATCCGCAGGCAATGGTGAACAACTGACTGATTTAAAAGTTATATTTTCTTCAGTGTGCCTTGTTCCTAATTTGATGATTGATTTTAGTCACTGTGTTTATTGCCTGTGTAAATTCGTGGACAGGAATGTTTCCTGCGTTTATCGGTAGATTTGACACTGCAGTGCGATGATTGTGATAGTGTTTGAGTTTCCTCACACTGCGTCATAAATCCGCTGACGCCTCGAGCAAAAAATAGGAGTATATTTTAGTCTAGAAGCAAAACTGAACACAGAGAGGGAGCAAGTAAGCGTACTATAGGGGAACAATAGTGCGCTAATAGTGTACTCTAGGGGTCAAATAAAGCTTGTTGTATTACTTGACATCAGACACTGGCAGGTTTGAGTGCTGTTAGTACAGAGATTATATTACAAATAAACAACATAGGAAGAAATAAAACAGCAGTTTAAACCTTTAGAGCGTGGCAAGCTAATTCATAAAACAGACCAAGAGTATGTCCTGCGAACGTGTAGGGGGGCTGTTTTCCACTCAGCCCCAGTCATTTGTAATGCGAGAGCTGTTTACAGCGTCAGCGAAAGTGTATTTATGCGTTATGTCGATGTCAGAGGCTAATATCATGCTAACCTAGAAATTTGATGGTCTGATCGCATTCTCTGTCTCCGTTACTATTCTTATCCCCTGCGGCTGACATGTAATCACACTGGCTTTCCCTCCGGCATATAAACACAGAAGACGTGTCAGTGTGTTTTGCCAGGAAAAATATTGTATAAACAATAGCCTTTTGTAGACTAAAGCTTTTTTTCACAAGTGGCGTAAGAGAGATAGAGGAGAGTGTTAGCTATGGTTTGCTATGTTTATAGATGTTGGTTTGGTTGGTGTGTGCTGCTGCATTTTTGAGGTGTTACACTTTTAGTATTCCAGCCACGTAGTATTACCACGTAGTCATGCAGTGTAGACCTGCTCTGTTAACAACAAAAAAAAAAAAAAAACTGTGTGTGTGTGTGCATGTGTGTGTGTGTGTGTGTGCGCGCGCGTGTGCTTGCGTGCATGCGTGTGTGTGTGTGTGTGTGTGTGTGTGTGTGTGTGTGTGTGTGATGTGATAGACACACTGCTGTTATCCTGAATAAAATAAAAACAATACGTTCTGTATGGTACTTGCTCTCTCTCTCTCTCTCTCTCTCTCTCTCTCTCTCTCTCTCTCTCTCTCTCTCTCTCTCTCTCTCTCTTGTTTAAGTCATCAACCAGTGCTCATTAAGTTACAGATTAGTACTTGTCAGCTACTAAAAGTTGTGTGAAAGGTGAGTTTTAGAAAATAAACACACGGGCTCTCTGTGTAATCACGCCCACCATTAGCTTCCCCATAGGGAAGGCTAGACATCGGAACACGGTAGGGTGAACAGCCTATTTCACAGCTCTGTCATGAGAGTAGACACGCCAAATAAATCTCCAGTGACAACATGATCCAGTGACATTATGTAGTAGAGAAACAGCATGCCGGTGTGACGATCCATTTTAACTCCCCTCCACTTTTTAACTCCCCAGGAGTTTGAATTAGCACGTGCAAATTTTAATTCCCCGGGAGTTAAAACAAACCACGCCAGAATGACTATTCCCCCCCCCCCCCCCCCCCCCTGTTTTAGATTAACTCCCCCACCCAAAAAACATTCAGTTTTATGTGTTAGTCACGATATGAGAAATAAACATTTAATATACACCCCTCTCCCTCCCTCTCTCCCTCCCTCCCCCCTCTCTCTGTCTGTCTGCCTGTTTGTCTGTCTCCCTCTCTCTCCCCACCATGTGTCCAACTTTCTTTCAGTCTCTCGCTCACTCTCTCACTCTCCTTGCTTGTCTGTCTGCCTTTTTGCTTATCTGTCTGTCTGTCTCTCTTAATCTCTCTCCCTCTCTCTTTGCTTGTCGCTTTGACTGCCTGTCTATTTGTTTTTCTATCTCAGTGTCTCTGTCTCTAAAGTCTCCCCCACCCCCCCTCTCTATGTCTGTCTGTTTTTCTTTCTTTCTTTTACACCCCCCCCCCCCCCAAGGGTAGGGTAGAGTTAAAATACGCACGTGCCTAAACTAACTCCCGGGGAGTTACTTTCGATCAAGAAATGTTGATCCAGATTGACTTCCGGGGAGTTAAAAAATAGAAGGGGGTGAAGTCATTCTGGCCTTATGCCAAGACTGCCCCCCCCCCCCCCCCCCCCCCCCCCCCCCACCCCACACACACACACACACACACTGCAGAGACACTTGACACATGACACTTGAAAACTTTACGTGACAAGAATAAAGATTTTAGGTTCTAACATAAAAGCCTATTAATCCAATCTGTCTTTGATAAACACTAATAATAGTAAATAAAGCTGACTAGAAGCATGCAGAGAGAGAGAGAGAGAGAGAGAGAGAGAGAGAGAGAGAGAGAGAGAGAGAGAGAGAGAGAGAGAGAGAGAGAGAAGGGGGGTGGGGTAAAAGAAAGAAAGAAAAACAGACAGAGAGAGGGGGAGTGGGGGTGAGACACTAGACAGAGACACTGAGATAGATAAACAAATAGACAGGCAGACAGAGAGACAAGCAAAGAGAGAGGGAGAGAGATTAAGAGAGACAAACAGACAGATAAGCAAAAAGGCAGACAGACAAGCAAGGAGAGTGAGAGAGTGAGCGAGAGACTGAAAGAAAGTTGGAGACGGGGTAGGGAGAGAGAGGGAGACAGACAGACAAACAGGCAGACAGACAGACAGAGGAGAGGGAGGGAGGGAGGAAGGGGGGTGTATATTAAATGTTTATTTCTCATATCGTCGTGACTAACACACATAAAACTGAATGTTTTGCGGTGGGGGAGTTAATCTAAAACAGGGGAGGTGGGGGGGGGGGGGGGGGTCATTCTGGCGTGGTTTGTTTTAACTTCCGGGGAGTTAAAATTGGCACGTGCTAATTCAAACTCCCGGGAGTTTAAAAAGTGGAGTGGAGTTAAAATGGATCATTACACCGGTGTACCGTGCTTTCCTATTATGAACTGTTCACAGCTGAAACAATCGCAACTCAAACTAGTTGGACAAGTGGCAGTGAGAAAAGGTCAGCCTAGGAACAGACCCAGCGCAGCCCAGCTTATTATTTGACTACATCAGTGGTTACAGTTTGCATCGTCTGTTGCAGCCAACGCTGTGTGTTTGCCGCAGTCATGGGAAGTGTATTACACAGCGTGTGGCTGATTCTCTTTGTATTGTTCGTGACTCAAGCTGTGTGTAAAAAAGCAGATCCCAAGGGCAAGAAGAAGAATCCAAATAAGGTAAGTATATTGGTGGAGTGTGTGTGTGTGTGTGTGTGTGTGTGTGTGTGTGTGTGTGTTTAGTTGTAGTTGTTGTTATTGTTCTTGTTGTACATCGTTTTCAAAACGTATATTGTATGTTTGCCAGTTTGCCTTGTACTGTGGTGTATTTTACTAATGCTTCTTCTTCTTCTTCTTCTTCTTCTTCTTCTTCTTCTTCCTTTCTGTGAACATCCGCCATCATCCTTTTGATGGTTCTGATGTGTATAAAACTGGGGGGTTCCACAATCTGGGATGTTGGTTATGCAGAACTAGCAGCTTGGAAGAGGGGGGGGGGGGGGGGGTGCTTGTGGGATGGGATGAAGTGGAGGTGGTAGTGGGGGAGGTAGTGGTGGGGGGGGGGGGCGGAGGATAGGGGGGGGGGGGGGGCGCTGGCTGGTCAGATTCGGGACTTGACGCACTCTACCGAGGCTAAGGAGATAACCTCGGGAGGCAGGTTGCTCCAGTCCCTGACAGTCCTTGGGAAGAAGGAAAACTTCCAGTAGTTTGTCTTACAGGCAGGAAGGAGGTACGTCTCCCCATGTGACCGTCTTCTAGATTTTGCTGGGGGTGTTTGGTGTGGGCCTGAAAGGGGTGTTGATACTGACCTGTTCTCGATGGTATTTGTAGAAGGTGGTCAGCCTTGCTGTTTTTCTTCTGTCTGCTAAAGTGGACCACTGTAGGTGTGTCGGCATGGAGTCGACGCTTGAGGTGTGACGGTGGCGATTCACAACCCATCGAGCTGCACGACGTTGGACTTTTTCTAGATTGTTTATAGCTTTGGCAGCATAGGGGTCCAAGACGTACAGGTGAGGTGTATTCAAGGATGGGGCGAACTAGAGCTTTTGGAACCCACTCTCAGGTTTCGCCTGAGAAAGCCTAAGGTCTTGTTTGCCCTGTTGGATATGTTGGAAATATGGGTGTCCCAACTGGGGGTTTTGGGAGATGGTGACCCCCAGGTATTTTGTTTCTTTTACTCTCTGGAGGTTTTGGCCATGAAGATTGTACGTGCCAGTTAGTGTGTTTCTCTTCCTGGAGACATGGAGGACCTGACACTTGTCTGGGTGGAAGGACATTTTCCATTTTGTTTCCCAGTCTGCCATGTGGTCCAGGTCCTCTTGTAGCTTCCTTTGGTCTTGGGAGGAAGTTACAGTTCTGTTCTGCAGAGAGTGTCTGCAAAAAGCCGTGTTGTTGAGGAGAGTTGTTCAGGGAGGTCGTTGATGTAGAGGAGAAAGAGGGCTGGGCCCAGGACTGATCCCTGGGGGACCCCTGACTCTACTGGGATGGCCTTTGATGATGCTCCATCAACAACCACCGCCTGCTGTCGGTTTGCCAGGAAGTTCGTTTTGTTTCACCTGATGAAGACCTAAGAGGTTGAAACGCGTTGTGTTTTGTCTTGTGACTCGTTTGTCCACGTTTCTCTGGGCGGTTCGCTGACATTTATTTAAGATTTGTTTAGATTTCCGCCTGCAGTCGTCTCACTTTGCAACTAGGAAGTTCTTGATCCATTCGTGGACCTGGCCGGTGATCCCGTACTTGCGGAGCTTGTGGATTAGAAGGGAATGACAGACCTTGTCAAAGGCTTTGGAGAAGTCCACCACTAGGACGTCTGACTGTTTACCCTTCTCCACATTATAGGGACAGCTCATCCACAAGCCCCAGCAGTTGGCTTTCACAGGATCTGCCTTGCTGGAAACCCGTGCTGTTCTTCTCGCAGGATGCTGTTTGCCTCTGTAAAACCCATGATTGTGCTCACCACAATGTGCTCTAGGATTTTGCATGGAACACTCGTGAGGGAGATGGGACGATAGTTTTCAGGCCTGTATCTTTCACCCTTCTTGTACTGGGGAGACGTTTGCTCTTTTCCAGTCCTTTGGTACAATGCCTGTGTTTATGGAGGACTGAAAGAGAAGCGTTAAAGTCGGGGCAATTTCATCAGCAATTTCCTTTAAAAGGCGAAGGGTGATGCCGTCTGGTCCAGGGGCTTTGGTCGGGTCTAGCCCTTTTAGCAGCTTTTTGACTCCGGCTACTGAGATGTGAATGTGGTCACAAGTAGGTCCTACAGGTTCTGTGCTCATGCCAGTCCAGGTCTCAAAATCCTCGGGTAAACAGGATAGCTTGCTGCTGAACGCAGACTGAAACTGTGCATTCAGAACTTCTGCCTTACCCTTTGCTTCTGTGATTAGCTTGCCTGCAACTTTCAATGGAGAGACACTGGCCGCTTCCGTGCGCTGAGACTTGATGTAAGTCCAAGAGGATTTTTTCGTTCCAGGCTTTGTATCTTGGCTGTCAGATATCAAGTTTTCTGTGTAGGACCAGTAGGCTCTTCGAAGTCTGCGCTGAACTAAGCGTTTGAGGACACGGAGTTTGTATCGTAATGTGTTGTATAGCACGGTATTGTATTCAACTGGATCGCATTGTGGTCTTGCCACTACAGGAATCTGGCACAGGAGCAACACGCACCAATCCCGTACGTGGATACAGCAATGCACTGCTTCACAATTTTATTGTTTTTTTTATATGTATGTATAGAGAGAGAAAGAAAGAAAGACAGGCAGACAGACAATGAAAGAGAGAGAGACGGAGAGGGAGATGGATGGATGGATGGATAGACGAACAGACAGACGGTCTGACAGACAGACAGACAGACAGACAGATAATCTCACAAATAAAATTCCCGAGTACGGTCAGGACCACACCACAACAAAAACGATTTCAACAGATAAATAACAACAGACGGCAAAATGATATTGAAACAAATATGTGGTTATTTCACAACGACAAATTTAACCAGTGACAATTCAAGCTTTCAGGGGGGGGGGGGGGGGGGGGGGGGGGGGGGGGGGGGTTAAGGAATAGCATACTTCACAACAAAACAGTCCAAAGTTTTCAACATAATTTTCATTACAGTTGCGCGTGTACACACACACACACACACACACACACACACACACACACACACACACACACACACACACACACACACACACACACACACACACAAACACTTGTACCCTTCCATTATTGAGAAGGCTTCTTATACATGTAAATAACCAAACTAAAAAAAAAAGGAAAAAAAGAAAGACATTCTGAAATTTAACGCCTCACTACTTAAGGATGTCAATTACCTGAATTTGGTGGAACAAACTATTTATAATGTAAAGGAACAATATGCAGTATCACCGTACGACAGACAGATTGTAAGCGAGAAACCGAACAAGGAAACACAATTTACAATAAGTGATAGTTCATTTCCAGAAGTTCTGATTATGGAAATAAGATTGATAACACTTGACTGGGTCTTTTTTCAGAACAACTATATAATTTAAAGATTGGTGGTAAAGACCAAAACAAGTGTATTGTTTTTGCTTTTTTTTGACCCCCCCCCCCCCCCCCCCCTTTTTTTTTTTTTTTTTTTTTTTTGTTTCGGTCTTTACCACCAATCTTCAAATCATATAGCTGTATGGAAATAAGATTTTTTATTTAATGGCATTTAGTTATAAAAAAGAGAAGAGAACAAATGCGTGCAGAAAACTACCTAGAAAAGGAAATACACAAACAATGCAAGTATTTTTGTCATCTAGAAAAAAAGACATTTTGTAGCGAACAGATGTTGAAATTTGTGACAGATCAAGGAAATTTGTTGTCAGAAAAGATAAAATGCTAGAAAGTGACCACATCATACTACTAGCATTTGTACAAAAAAGAGAGTAATGGAAGTAGCAAGTACATTTTAAATCTACCACAGTTGGATAAAGACGAATCCGGACAATTAGAAGGATTGATTACTGTCCAAGAAGCATCCGAAGCCCGGAAGAACATGCAGAATGACAAAATCTCTGGCACAGATGGAATGACAGTTAATTTTCATTAGTTTGTTTGCACACAAATAGGAGAGTTTGTAATCAGATCTGTAAACGAAGATTTTATAAACAAAGAGATCTCAGTGTCTCAGAGATAAGGAATAATCACTTGCCTAGCAAAAGCAGACAAACCAAGAGTGTTTAAGAACTTGGAGACCAATTTCATTGTTAAGTGTTTCTTACAAAATAGGCGCCACATGTATTGCTTATAGAATTAAGACTGTTCTATCTCATATCATTAATGAAGATCAGCCAAGTTTCATCCGTGGACGATGTATTGGAGAAAATATAAGAACAATGTGTGTGACTTAAAATTTTACCTTGTAAAACAATCTCTACCTGGCTTACTAGTATCAGTGGACTATGAGAAGGCGTTTGATTCGATAAACTGGTCGTACATGAGTAAGGTACTTAAAGCTTTTGGATTTGGGGAATATATATGCTGCTGGGTTTCAGCATTTTATAAAAGCATAAGATCTTTTGTGACTGTGGACGGGAAAGTATCTCAGGGTTTTGAAATACAAAGGGGCTGCCGTCAAGGCGATCCCATTTCACCATGTCTATTAGTATTGTGTTCAGAAATTTTAGCATGTAAAATCAGGGAAGACGAGAAAATAAAGGGCATTACAATGCTCGATACGGTTTTCAAAATGAGCCAGTTGGCAGATGATACAGTATTTACATTAGAAGCAGATAGAATGTCATATGAAAAGTTGTTTGAGACAGAGTGTGAAGCTTTTTCGGGACTTAAACTGAATTATGAAAAAAATGTAAATGTATGGTTACGAACACTGAAGAATTCAAAATGAAAAAAGATATGGAACCCACCCGAATACAAGATATTAGGAATTTGGTTCACAGACAACATATAAAAAATGACAGAAATCAACACAGCAGATACATTTAACGAAGTCAAACAATTATTCACAATTTGGTCAAAACGTATATGTACAACCCTAGGCAGGATTGCAGTATTGAAGTCCATGATACTTTCAAAACTCATATACCTGCGGATTCTGCTATCAAACTCTCCCGAAAACGAAGCGGTCTATGTACTTGTAAACCAACCGTTCCAAACAGCGCTTCAAATCATAACAGCAATACAAACTATTTGGAACACGTCTGTACTGCTGTGACCCTGGACAAACTCCCCATCGTGGACTACATCACGTGTATCGAAACCACCTGCAGACAGAAACCCGCATAGAGAGAGGCGTCCCACCTGAAGTCGGAATGTGTCAACATCCCAAAACAAGCACAACCACCGAAATCCCACATTTCTGTTGAGGAGAGGCGTGCGTTGGCCCGACTTAGGAAAGACGATACGATTTTGATACTCCCGTCCGACAAGGGTCGGTCCACGGTCATCATTCCCAAGTCCACGTACCATGACAAGGCCAGTCAACTGTTGGATGACAGAAAACGTACCAGCCTCTCAAGAAAGACCCCACCAACAGGTAAGCCACCAAGCTCAAGGATCTGCTCAAACGTCTCAAGGAGGCGGGTGGACTTTCCCTTGACCTTTACAGAAAACTGTACCCATCAATCACTGATGTCCCCAAGTTCTATGGCCTTCCTAAGGTGCACAAGAGAGACATCCATCTCTGTCCCATAGTCGCTTCCAGAGGCTCCCTCATGTATGAGATGGCGAGATTTGTGGTAGACATCCTGTCTCTTTTGGTTGGCATGATGGAACACATCACCAACAGTGCGGACTTGGTTCAGAAACTGGCAAACTACAGCCTTTCTCCTGATGAGTGCCTGGTTTCATATGATATTTAGGCATTGTTCACCAGTGTCCCCGTCGAAGAAAGCATCCACATCATCAAAGCAAGACTCCAGGCTGACGACACTCTGCCCCAGCGTACTACGCTTTCCATGGACAACATCTGTGAACTCCTGGCTTGCTGCCTCAACACCACCTACTTCACGTTTCAAGGCAACTTCTACCAGCAGATCGCAGGAGCGGCCACAGGCTCTCCAGTCAGCCCGATTGTAGCCAACCTCTTCAAGGAGGACTTCGAGGAAGGCCCTGGCGTCTTACCATTCTCCTCCACGCTACTGCGGCTGCTACATGGACGACACCATGGCCACCCTCAAGCGGGAGCTGGTGGAAGTCTTCACTAACCATTTGAACAGTCAACACCCTACTATCAAATTCACACTCATGAGGTGGAAGAGAACAACTCGATTGCCATGCTAGACACACTCATTAAACGGACAGAGGACAGCCTCTCCTTCAATGTGTACCGCAAACCTACCCACACCGACCAGTACCAGCAGTTTGAAAGCCACCAGCCACTGGATCACAAACTCAGAGTGATACACACCCTCACCTATCAGGCCAGCACCATCTGCTCTACTCAGGATGCCAAAGATCAGTAAATGGAACTCCTCAAACTGGTTTCTCACCATATCGGACTTAAAAAGTGGACATGGAACATGTAAGAAGATCACGCCACATCCTACCACCAAACAAGACCAAACCAGGCGTAAAGGACATGTCACTATCCCCTATGTCTGCGGTGTGACCGAAATCTTGAGCAGGAAGATCAGGAAAACTGGCGTCTCCATACATCCCAAACCTATCAACACCATCCGCAGCCAGCTTGTCACCCCCAAGGAACAAAACTGACAAACTGGACAAGTCTGGAGTTATCTACCAGATAAACTGTCGTGACTGTGAAGAGAACTTTACTGCTCAAAACAATTGAAAGGCCACTACCACTTTTTTGGGTACTTTGTTTGACTTTATTTTTTCCAATAACACGGCACTGCACCCACCCAAACTTACTGAATTTGGTTGCATGCCTGATCAGTCAACTTGAATTTGATCAGAAATCAACTCAGTCTGTGTCATGCACATCACAGCGGTGAACTGAAATGTGCACATACTGCACGAAAAGAAAGGGTGCAAATCAAACAGGCCTGTGCAATGGAGCACATCTCAACTGCAGGAATACTGCAATGCACGTGCAACCCATGTCTTATCTGTCACACAGGTCAAACAGACTGCTTGAACCAGACAGGAAGTGTTTGCTGAGCGAAGACGTCCAGGACGCGCAAGGTCCACTTCCAGGCAGCAGGACAGGTTTGTTGTGTCCTGTCAGCTCTGAGGCAGAGAACGGCCACTTCCAACACACTCAGGGGGCAGCTGCAAGCAGCCAGCAATGTCACTGTCAGTGACCAGACCATTCGGAACCGGTTTGAGAGAGACACACCTGCGCTCAAGACGACCAGCCGTCCATCCTGTCCTGACACCAGCTCACCGTGCTGCTCATTTGGCTTGGGCCCAGCGTCACTTAGCACGAACCAGAGATCAGTGGGCAAGAGTATTGTTTTACTGACGAGTCCCACTTTGCCTTATCATTTCATGACGGCAGGAACCATGTCTGGCGGCGGCAAGGAGAACGCTATCATGATGGTCTCGTGAGCGAGCGTGATCGCTATGGTGGTGGATGTATAATGGTGTGGGGGGGAGGGATGGCACGGAACTACACAACCCCCCTGCACATGGTGCAAGGCAACCTCAATGGTGTGGGCTACAGGGATGGCATCCTGCAGCCCCTTGTGCTGCCAGCGCTGCAAGCTATTGGACCAGGCACAGTACTTCAAGACGACAACGCCAGACCTCACAGGGCTCAAGTCGTCAACAACTTTTCTCAGCAGCAACACGTGATCCACATGGACTGGCCAGCCTGCTCACCGGACCTTAATCCAATCAAGCACCTATGGGACGTGCTGGGCCGGCGACTTTGAAGCAATCACCCCCCACCAGTTGACCTCAACCAGCTGTTCCAGTTCCTTGAGCAGGAGTGGCAGGCAATACCCCAGATTACTCTGAGGACTCTGACTCAATCCATGAGGCAAAGGTGCATCGCGTGCATCCGCGCAAATGGCGGACACACACGCGTTACTGACTGTGTTTTGTGTATCTCTGACGTTCTGACTTTTGAAAAAGATGGGTAGTGGACTTGAAAGTGACAAAACATGCTGTTCAAATCATTAATCTGTGTCACTGGTGTTTTTTGATTAATGGCTGAAGTAAAGTTCGAAAGCATTGTTTTGGTTTTTTTCTGTTTCTGTTGTGAAATAGCGAGAGAATTTCCAAGTGGCCTTTCAATTGATTTGAGCAGTATATGTTGGGGAAACTGACAGAAACCTTTGAAAATGCTTGACAGAACACAAAGGGAATCATCACTAGTAGGCGCCCACCTACACGCCCAGCAACATCAGTTCGAATATGACAACGTCAGCGTTCACGACCGTGACAATAGATGGTTTCAGCGTGGGGTGAAGAAGGCTATCAATATTGCCGCCAACAACCCCACACTCAACCGTGACCGGGGCAGACACACCTTGCCATTGGTGTACAAAACCTTCATTGTTCAGTCACATGATCAAGGTTCGAACCGTGGTCGTGTGCACTGAACTTCAGTTCACTCAGTAGCAACACCACCGCTGACGAAGACGGACGGAGGTCTGTCGAAAAGCTCCAAGTGCTTATTTCCCAGCTGAGTGACCTGTCGAAATCCAGCAGTCATTAACACATCTCTACTTGTGTATTTTGAACGACCTCTCTCGCTGCATATCAGTTTGTTTAGTTTGTCTTTCTCGCCGTCTCTAAGTACAATGAGGGTATTTAAATCGCTATGACTCCTTGCCTGAGTCATATAAACAGAGTATAGCAAGACAGACCACCAAAGTCCTGGTTTCATCACCTCTGTTAGGTTGTACATGACTGAGGATGATAGAGGTCAGTGGAGATCCATGGTGCTGGAGTCTGGCACGACAGCAAGGAACCATAAAAATAAAGGTGTAATAAAACCGAACAGTCCCACCATCTGAAACTGATTCAAAAAAATAAATAAATAAACAAGAGCCAGCACACCGAGAATTAATAAACAAGCACTGCAGTGATACTCAAATCCTGATTCTGTTCTGGTCCCTCTATCCACCTGCAGTAAGATGTGTCCATTTGAGAAGGCACCAGAATCAAAATCTGCCATGTCTCTCTTCATGATCTCATTATATATATGTAATCATTTACTAACACAATACATGTTTTGCAACACTATAAAAATCTACTAGGAATGATATTATTAACTTATTGGGTGAGGTGGGGCGATGTATGTTTGTTTTTTTCTTTCCAGATTCTGCGTTCCTATTTTCAAAAGCAACCAACAGTAAAAACTGAAGTCCAAATCTAGCTTCCCTGACAAGAGAGTATAAAACGGTTCATAATTTCTGACATATGTCATATCACCTTGAACCTTGTCACCAATCTGATTAGCGTGGAAATCGTACAGACGCGCCGACGGCTCTGTATCGATCCGACGCATCATTCCACGATGGGGGTGTAGGCTTACCTGGCCACATATGGAGGTTGTTGGGTTCAGGAAGGATGGTGGGGTGTTTGATACCTGTTCCATTCATATATTGTGGGTGTGCGTGTGCTACCATGCACAGGCAGGGAAAGGATAAGTGTGGGGAGAGAGGGGATTAGGCCTTCCGTCTCCTGTTTTTTTTTTCCGTGTGGTCTGTGTGGAGTCCCGTTTTCACGTGCGGTCTGTATGGAGTTAAAACCTCAGCAAGGAGCGAGTGCTGAGTCATCAAGCATTGAAGTTTGGTATGGGGCTGGGTGGCTAGCACTTCGGTCAAAATCCTTTGAGAAGAGCAGGAGATGGGTTCTCATTCTTGTGCCAGCGTTTGTGCTGTGGGTTCTGACTTCGGTCAATATGGTGAACCGACCCTCGTGAGCGTTTTTGCTCTTGGTCTCAGTAGTTGTCTGTGTCTCAGTGTGCTGCGACCCTGAGATTCAGGTGTGCTTGCGGTGGCCAGCCGCAGTTGTCGTCGTCCGTTTTATGTTGTAGCAGGTATGTGGAGTTAATTATGGTGTTAGTAGTGCAGTTAAGGGTGGCGTGTAGTTATCTTTGCACATTTCTGTCAACATGAACAGGGGGGTGCAAATAATATGAGGCTCATGTTGAATCAATTCAATTAGGGGAATAGGGAAAAAGCAAAAAGGGAGGGGGGGGGGGGGGGGGGGGGGGGGGGATGAAGCAAGGCTGAAAAAAAATATGTTGATGGTGTGTTTTTGACCAGCTGGTGGTGTGTTGAGAGGTGGAAACAGAGAAAAGGAAAAAGAAAGGAGGAAATTTGATTCATGCAGTTTTGAATGAAAATGTAAGTATGTTGTCATTGGTTCGATCCTGGTGTTAGGACTGAGTTGGTACTTAATTGTTTACAGGGGGGTTCCTACGGAAATGCTTTCGGGAAGCAATAAACAGGGTATGTTGGCATCACTGGTGCTGACTGTAGAGGTTGTAATTGTATGGAAGCTAGTAGTGAAATGAGAATAAGTGTTGTGTAGTTGTGTGAACAGGTGCAAGTGTCAAGCAGCGCGCGTTTTGTATAGTGTGTGTTACCCTAATTTCATAATATAGGTTAAGATTGTTCTGTCATTGCGGGAGATTTGGGGAGTGTGCTTATGCCTTTGATGATTGGCGCAAAAATATAGCCGTCCTGTCCCATTGGTCTTCTTGGGAATCGACATGTCAGGTATCTGTTGTGGACGCCGTTACAGTATGACTGAGAATGTGTGTGTGTGGAAGGTATATTTAAGTAGCTATTTTTGTATAAGGCGTACTGCAAGGGAGGAGTATAACTTAGTGGTTTATAAGAACAAAGTGGGATGGTGATGAATGTAAATCGTTATAGAGCTAATGGAGGGGCGGTCGGCGTGCGTTAAGAAAAAATCCTGGGGGGAAAGGGTGAACTAAGGGGTTACCTTAATCAGTGAAGGTATATGTAGTTATGTATATCTTTTTTTCCCGCCACCACCCCCCCGCCTTTACATTTTTTCTTCAATTTTTGGCATTGTTTTTTTCTTTTTTCATTTTTGTTTTTGTGGTAAAGGCGGTTCTTTTTTGCACTTTAATTTCTCATTTTTGTCCCCGTAGCCCCGCTCCGTCTCCCTTCTCCTCCCTTCAACTCTTACGCACCTACATGCTCCAAGTCTGTGTGTTGTAGTACTATCAATGGACCTATATGTGATTACCTTGGTGATTTTTAATATTGTGGCGTTTGTTACAGCGCGTCTGGGTATTAGTTTTTGTTTCTAGTGTTTGGTGTTGTGATACTTGTCACAACGTGTGTTAACGGTAACATTGGGACAAAGAAAGAAAAGGGTAATGAAGAAATAGCAGGAAAGGCCCGGGCATCGTTCCGGGGAACCATCCTGGAACGAAAGACGAAAATAAAGAGGCAAGGATGTGACACCAGAAGTGCACGAAGTATGAGAAAAGGGACAGAACCAGAAGAGAGAGAGAGTGAGAGAGAGGAGAGATAGAGAGAGAGAGAGAGAGAGAGCATACATCTTCGTATCGCAAACTGGCCTAGTTCCCCCGAAGGTTTATACCTTATAGTGAAGCAAAGGAGACGACTACAAGAAATGGGGACATGAGGACATTGCTATTGCAGTGAGACAATCAGTATCAATGAGAGAGATTGAGAGAGAGAGAGAGAGAGAGAGGACTTTTGAGACGAGAGAGAGAGAGACAAGACATGACAAGACAAAATCTTTATTTACGAGGATAATAGATTACGCACTAGAGCAGTGCTTTTTTACATCCAGTCCTTGGCCAGTAGTAGGGACTACAACATGGCAGCGAAATACCTTAATTGTAAAAAAAAGCAAAGAAGCAAGACGCTCAGCTGTTCATGTCAATCGCGGGAAAAGAACATTCAAACGAAAATAGAAGATAATGAAAACAAAACAAAAAATTAAGAATAATCATTAACAAACAAAAAATAGAATTAAAAAGACGATAATAACAATAATGATAAGAGAAGGAGACAGTGGGGCTAGGGGAGTGAGGTGGGTGGGGAAGAGAACATATGAAAATGTACTGACAACGTACAAGATGAGCATGTATATGAAACACAAGATGTAGGTGTCGGTGGTCGAGTGGTGGTGGTTGTGGGCTCATTTCACTCAAGGGAACAATCAGGGACTAATAGAGCGTCTTATTGGGTGTTAGTATCACTTTACTACAACACACACAGCAAGGGGAGCAAGTCTGTGCTATGAGACACATGCAAAGGAAACAGTTATTTTCTTAGCAAATAGTAAGTGTAGGAGACAATAGTTGTGCCCAATCAAATTACCTACATTTTACAATGGATTACCGGGCTTGCGATATACCCCTATCCAAGCTCCTTTTCTTATTTTTGGAATTTATAAATCTACATAGTCATTTATTCATACAAGTGGCAAAAAAAAACAAAATGAAAGTACCAAAACCTAAGTGGGTCAGTAGTGTCCAGTACCACCACTCATTACATCAAACACAGTAGAGAGAGGAGAGCGATGAGAGAGAGAGAGAGAGAGAGAGATCGAAGAGAGAGGAGACGGAGAGAGATTGATTCAGTGCACAAACTCAACACTCTAACACAAAACGTTTAAACTCATACATCACACAGAGAGAGAAAGAGGGAGATAAAGAAAAGAAAGAAAGAGGGAAAGTCCTTTTTTTCGTTAAAGTACTGGATCAGAAATACTCAGTGAGTAGACCAAGCAAACATAACAAGACAATTTCCATTTTGCCAGTAATGATCAATGGCGTCAGTCCACCATTTCTGCCGTAAGACAAGTTGACGGCAATTTCCATAATGCGCCTAACGCGACTTTTTAACCAATGGACTTTACAAGCTTGTGTTCTCAATGTGGGGGCCTGGTAAAATTAGCGGGATTTTGGTTCTCATGATCATTTAATCGTGAATGCATTGCATGTAGTTGGCAAGCATATCCCCCAAATCGAAAATTTTTTTTTTCCAAAGCAGAAATTTAGCAAAACTTAGGTATTGTTCTTGAGCCAGGATTGAGTCGATCATGTTTCCCAAGCAGTAAATTAGTGTAAGGCGGACTACTAAACAAAAATGATATTTATAATTATTTAACCACAGTTAATTAACCTGATAGGCTGAGGCCAGTGTCTCAGTAAATCTGAGGCTAAGTATACTTTTGTGATAAACCATTTAGACATGGGACAACAAGCTACACATGGTCACAAGAATCTTGTTGATAAGAATGAATCTTGAGTAACTAGCTACAGTGTGACTTAGTGGAGTAAATGGCTGCAGGGTATCACCCCCAATCATAATCTGTCCAGCACATAAAATACACCAAGAATGACAGGATAAAAAAAAAAGGAAGAAAATTCCAATTTTCAAGATTGACTGGAACAAGAGAAAAAATTAGTTTGAGCTTTAGTGAAGAACCCACTTTTTAGCCATTTATCAAACAAGCCTAGAAAATTCTGACGTCAACATGTGACACACACTGTGGAAAATCTGCGTGACGAAAGTTCTGCCGACGGTCCCATACTGTGTAATTGTTACTGTAAGTCTTTCCAAACAATAAAATCGGCAAGTACTATTAGGGGGATACACACCCCAATCCTATTAGTACTGAGCTGGATATGGTTTTACAACTCCCTGTCCAATGCGAGATTGGGTACCAGAAAACAAGAGTAGTGAGCAGCAAGGCTAGAACACTGGCAATTCAGAATGAAGGCTGAAAACAAAGAAGTTGGGTAGCAATGGTTAGTAGGCACGTAGGCAAGTCAGAAACTTAGAAGCTGTAAAAGGTTTGCACCCCACAAACGGTGCAACTGTAACAAAACATTCAGGGTAAAAGTGTTCGGAAGATCGACTGTCAAAGAAAAAACTTTTCAAAGTCTTAGCACAAATTCATATCAACTTACTAACCGTTTAAGGCACTGCGTGTAGCACTCTCTGACGTCGTTCGTGTCTCCAGCCCATGCCGTCAAACTGCGCCCGGTTTTCCGTTCTTCAAAAGGCCTTTTGTTGCAGGCCACGGACCAACGACGTAGGCGCAGATCTTGTTTTGGGTGGCTCGCCGTCGGCCCACAGCCGGTGTAAATGTTACACTTGTAACACCCCTATACACACACGCCTTGCGGTTGTGAACGCAATGTCCGGCCCTGCAGGCGTGGCGTATAGCGTCCAAATGGATATTCTTGTTGCTGAATGGTTGAGTAGGATCCCCCCCCCTTCCCACCCCGAACTGCCTGAAAACAGTGTAACGTTTAACTTGAATGATAGAGATATTGACATTGTGTGCGGTTGACTGTAACAGCCGCAGCTCCCAAAAGTACAGAGTCAGTATAGATGGAGAGCATTGACGGGAAATTTGTTATGGTGTGAACGAGGGTAATTGATATCTCGCTAAGGTTGTATGAGTGGATAGCAGAAAACTACTACCTTGAACAAGTCCCATGTGGGCCTATCTAATTAAAAGTAACCATGTTCTTGCTTCCCTTAACTGAAACTTTTGGATCTTTCTCGAAATGTTGTGGCCCTTGATATGGTCGGTACACATCCTCGTTAAAAAAACTGTTCATTGTACAAACCACTCTATTGTATGGGTACTGATGCCGACTTATTCGCAGATGGTCCTTTTGCTGCAATCGGCTGGGACCACGTTCTGCGAATTAATACATGGACCTGTGCCTCTCCAGGGACATCTGATCACACCCGCCACGGCAACTGGAAGCAGGTGTGTGGAATGGTTGGGTTTTGTGCGATTTCCTGGGATCAAGATCCACTTGTCATCACTGTCTTTCATCACTCTCTGGGCACCAGTACCTGTACTGAAGAAGTTGTGTATCCTCTCGTCCTCTCTGCAAGGAAACTGGAGTGGGGGTCTTTGGAGGCGAGGATGTCTGCCCGGTTTCAGAGTATTCTCCTTGCCACCTTTGTAGGGGCGAACAACATAGACTGGAGTGCCGGTTTTGAACGGCTGAGTGGTTACTACATAGAGGTCCTGGAGCCATCTGTCCTGGATCTTTTCTCCTCCCAACCCCTTGGCTCTTGATGTAAACGAGGTCCCCAGTTGTAAGCGGACATATCCTTGCTCGTCAGCTCAACCACTCTTTCTGCTGTTTTTTCTCAAGTCTGTCTTGTGCTCGCCGTGTGTGCTTCTAGGAGCCGTGTTTTGATGCTGGCAGACCCAGTCTTGGGCATTTGCGGCGATCTTTGTTGCTGGCCCAGCAAAGTGTCTATGGGCAGACAGGTTCTTGGCCAAACAGAAGAAAATGTGGAGAAACCCTGTGGTTGAATGGGCATGTTGTTGTAAGCCTGTACAACCCCTTGCAGATACATGGGCCATCTTTTCTTCTGTTCAGGTGGGAGAGTCAGTAAAAGATCATGGAGGGTCCTGTTTGAACCTCTCCGCACTGGTCCGTTTGCCCTGTGGATGATAGGGTGTTGTGCATGTCTTTTCCTGATTCCATACATGTCGCAGAGAGCTCTGATGAGCAGAGACTCAAAGTCCCTACCCTGATCACTATGTATTCCTCTCTGGAATGCCGTTATCTGATGAACCACTCTGTGGCCAGGACCTGACCCACCGTCTTCGCTTCCTGATTTCATGTTGGCACCGCCACTGTGAACTTTGTGAAGACGTCTGTCATCACAGGACATTTCTCTCCCATCGCTGGCCATTTCCAACTTTGTGAAATCTATCGCCAGGATTTGTAGTGGAGGCTGGCTTGGATGTGGCCCATGGTGGTGGTCTGACTGCTGGTTTCTTACCCATCACACAACGAGGACACTGTTCCACATACTGCTGGATATATCTTTCGACATTCCTGGCCAATACACACGCTTTCGATCAGATTGTTGGTACGATCAACGCCCTGGTGACCCATCTCATCATGAAGTTCTAAAAGAACATCTGGCCGCAGAGATGATGGAAGGACAAGCTGTTTGAAGTTCCCCCCAGTTGGGGTCATTTACTTGTCGATACAGAATGCCATCCAAGATCTGTACCCTTTGACGTTGCCCTTAAAAGCACATTAATCTGGTGATCGATCTTTCCGCTTGGTTTGTCAGGCCAATGTGCAATACCTGGCCCAGTACCTGGTCTTCACTCTGGAGCCTCCTGATCTTCTCTGTCCCTAATGCTGGCAGTAATCTTGTTCCCTTCAGTGTCTCTGCTGGCTCTTCTTTTGTGACTTGGATGTTCCGTGTCCATACCTCCTGGCATGTAGCTAATTCAGGAGGTACAAGGGATCCACTCTGGCTGAGGACAGTGCTCGATGGCAGTCTTGACAAAGCATCTGCCCTATTCTCTCTGCCAGGTCGATACTGCACTTTGAAGTCAAACATGGCGAGCTGGGCTGCCCACCTCTGCTTAGCACTCCCAACTTAGAAGACTTGAAGTGTGCCAGCGGGTTGTTGTCGGTAAGTACTGTGAACTGACCGCCGAGGAGATAGCCTCTGAACTTTTCTGTGACCGCCCATTTCAGTGCCAACATCTCCAGTTTAAAGCTACTGTAGTTTGCCTCGTTTTCGCTCTGTCGGCCGTAGACGGCGGCTTGCATAGGCTATCACCCATGTCTTCCCGTCTGGCTGCTTCTGGCTCGGTATAGCTCCCAAACCCTCATGATTCGCATCAGTTTCAAGGAAAAGGGCTGGGAGAAGTCGGCGAAAGTGAGAACTTCTGGACTTATCAGGGCTTGCTTCAGCTGGACAAATGCATCTTCATGCTCCTGGTTCCACTTTTCCTTGATGGAAGAGCTCTTTCCCTTTCTTTCCTCCAGAGTGCTCATTCACTAGGGTGTGGTAATGGTCCTGCGATGCGGGCATAGTTCTTGACATACCACCTGTAGTATGCCGTGAAACCCAAGAATGATCAGAGCTCCCTCGTCGTGGTTGGGGAAAGCCCTTTCTGCACCACTTTCTGTTTTCTTTTCCTGAAGGCCGACTCCTTGGGCAGAGATGGTATGTCCCAGATAGTTCACTTTTCTCTTGCAACAACTGACACTTTTTGAGCTTGATCTTTAAACCAGTGTCTCCAATTTTCTTCAGAACCTCTTCTAGGTGAGAGAGATGCTCTCCAAAGGTCTTTGAGAAAACCATCAAATCATCCAGGTAGACCAGAAGAAGTTGAAAGGAAGTCAGACATGACAGAGTTCATCAGACGCTGGAAAGTAGCAGGGGCACCCGACAATCTGAAAGGCATCCTGGTGTACTCAAACAGTCCAAATGGTGTTGTGAAAGCAGTCTTCTCTTGATCCTCAGAGTCCATGGCAATCTGGTGATAGCCACTAGCCAAGTCAAGCGTCGAAAAGAACTGGGCTCCGACAAGAGCGTCAAAGCTTTCTTGGATCCTGGGCAGTGGATATGCATCCTTAATAGTTTTTGCTGTTGAGTTTCCGATAGTCTACTACGCAGAGACGTATCTTGCCATCCTTCTTTCTTACTACTACTATGGGTGCGGCGTACGGACTGTGGCTGTCTTTCACACACACCTTTTCCGATCAGTTCCTGGATGTGGTCTCGAACTTCTTGGAAATCTCGCGGTGGGATCGGACGATATGCTTGAGTGACTGGAACATCATCAGTCGTGTGAATCTTGTGTCTTTCCAGACTTGTATATCCTAAGTCGGAATCTTCAGTGCTGATCACATGTTGGTACCGAGTCAGAAGTTCTAAAACCTGTTCCTTCTGTTCCACGCTTCCAGTGAACCCTTCTAAGCAAGAGCTAAGATCTTTTCTCTCTTCCTGGACTACCTCAGCAGCTGACTTTTTTCTTGGATGAACATGACCTCTGAGGTGACTTCAACCTGTACTGTTTTTCCAGACTCTACGGACTCGACAACATGTAGGACTGCTATCGGGGTCCTCGGCGCAAGAGTGACATCTTCATTACTACTCTAATATATCGTGCAGAGTGATCGGTGCTGACAAGTGTTGGAACGGCATAGAGTCTGGCTGGAAGAGGCTGGCTACAGGGTTCTGCTATCAGTCTCGAACATGATTGTTGGATCGTATGAACTTTGACGACGATGACTATTTGCAGGTACCCTTGTTCTTCCGACAACTCTCGCAATCCCACGGGCGGATGTGTTCTGCAAAACGCATTTCGCAGACAACCGGTTGTTAAGAAAGCGGGTAAGTTATTGCACGAAGACTTGTCACCAGGAAGAGGTGAAACGATCTGTTTTCCAGGACATTCATCCCTATCACTACTGGCGTTTGCCGTTTGCGAACCTGAGTGGATGGGTCAGTTTGGATCCTTACAATCAGAAAGTAGCACAACAGTCTTTCCCAAAAACTGACATATTTCCTCTGACTAACCCGACATATGGAACATCTAGCCCATTTGCTGCTTTTACAGTTAACCAGTTTGTCTTTTGGAGTGGTAACTTTCCCAGGTTTTCCTGATACCATGACTCTGTAATGGTACTAACTTCACTCCCCATATATCTATTAAGGCTTCAACTGTCTTACCTTGAATGGTGACTTGTGCTTTTGGGCATTGGCCAGTCAGGTCAGGATATGCAGCCTTGTTGTCTGCCCCCACTGCTTGGCTGGACACAGTAGAGGCAGCTAGTTTTCCCCCCCCCCCCCCCCCCCCCCTCCCCCCCTCCCCCTTTATTCTGCGGCTGTTCATCTTGTTTCTTCTGGCGGCAGGCTCTCGCCATGTGGCCCAGCTTGCCACAGTAGAAACACTTGGGAGTTGGGTTGGGGTCGTCTGCGGTCTCCCGGTCTCGGTGGCGTCATCCCTGTGATGGTCACCTGCATCGTCTTTACTGTATCTTTCAGGGCAGCTATTTCTTTCTTCAGCTGTTCCCAGTTCTGATTGGGGTTTAGGAGGGATGAAGTGCTGGTACTGGGTGAGATTTTCTGAAGGGTCATCTTCTCTGCTCCACCTCAGCGCCTCTTCTCTGGTGGTCGAAAAGGTGGTGGTAGTATCCCCCTCTCACTTGTCGCCTCAGCTCCCGTTTCAGAGGTGTTGATGTCAGCCCCTCGATAAATCTGTCCCTCAACATCTCGTCTGGCACACTGTCTGCTCTTTTTAGAATTTATTTGTGCCGCTAGCGTTCGCAGTCCTTGGGAGAATTCAAGAACGGTTTGTCCAGGGTGTTGTTGCTTCCCATGGAATATAGACATCAGGCTTGTCAAGGGCCTACTGTCCCCAAACACTTTCTTGATGATGTTCAGCACCTTGTCAGATTTGTCCTTTTATGTGTGGTCTGGCACGCTCAGGATTTCGCAGCGTGCTTTCCGTGGAGGTGGCGGATGATGAATTCCACCACCATGTTGTCTGACATGGCATAGGCCTTGAGGACGCGTTGTGCTTCCCCGATGAACTCCTCTGCTGGTCCGTCGGCAGGGTCTCCCGAGTAGCGAGGCAGCTTTGGGGGTGCCCACCATCTGGGATTAAGCTGTTGTTTGTCCATCCTGCTGTGTGTAGTTGTTGGGTCCCTCTTGTTCTGATCCTGTCAGCGACACCACGTGTAGTCGGTGGTCGAGTGGTGGTGGTTGTGGCTCATTCACTCAAGGAACAATCAGGGACTAGAGTATGATCGTGTTTATTCACTTTACTACAAACACACACAGCAGGGAGCAAGCCTGTATAGACACATGCAAAAGGGAAACAGCTTCTTAGCAAAACAGTAAATGTAGGAGACAATAGTTGTCCCAAATCAAATTACCTACATTTTACAATGGATACTGGGCTTGCGTATACCTATCCAATCATTTTCTTTATTTATGAATTTATAATCTACATATCATTTATCATACCAAGGCAAAAAAAACAAAATGAAATTACCAAGGGGGAGAGTAGGGAGCGAGTCAGTAGACGGCACAGGGAGAAGTTTAGCGATGTATCCCCCACCCTCCTGTTTATTTGATGACTTTTTTTGAAGAGGAGATTTCGAGTGGCCCTTCGAGACTCGCACGCCTGAGAGAGAAGACGAAGGAATGGTGAGAGAGGATGAGAGAGATAGAGACGAGATTTAGGAGAGAGAGATGAAGAGAGATTTGAGAGGAGAGAGATGAGCTGAGTCATAGAGAGGGGAACTCCTTGAGGAGAGACAGGACCCCTCGAGGATCTTAGTTGCTATAACGAGAGAGATCCTTTCTTTCGACAGATGAGAGAGGGGGAGGGATGGAGAGAGAGAGGAGATTTCCAGGATGCCTGAGAGAGAGGAGACTGAGAGAGATTTAAGTAGAGGAGAGACGAGAGGGACCTTTTAGGAGAGAGGAGAAGAGTTTTGATTCCTTTTCGATTCAGTGCACCTACCTCATCACTCGTTAACACAAACTTTAACTAGTTGAAGCCAATTTCAATGCTCTACCACTTTTCCCCCATGACTTTACAACCTGGTTCTCAATGTGGGGCTTGGTAAAATTAGCGTGATTTTCTCATGATCATTTAATCGTGGAATGCCTTGCATTAGTTGCAACAATCCCAAAATCGAAATTTTCCAAAGAAAATTTACAAAATTAGGTCTCTTCTGAGCCAGGATTAGATCAATTTCCCAAGCAAAAATTATTAACACTACTAACAAAAATGAATTTAATTATTTACCACAGTTATTACCATACTGAGCCATGTATCAGTCAAATCTGAGGCTGTATACTTTTGTGATTAACCATTTAGAATATTAAATTTGGGACAAGCTACCTTCAAAGATCTTGTGGATAAATTCTTGCTTAACTAGCTACAGTGTGACTTAGTGATTATGCTGAAGTATCACCCTATCATTATTCCAGCACACAAAATACACAAGAATGAAAGGATAAAAAAAGAAGAAAATTCAATGTTCAAGGTTGACTGGAACACAGAGAAAAAATTAGTTTAGCTTTAGTGAAGAATCCACTTTAGACATTTCTCCCAGCCTAGAAAATTGTGACGTCAACTATGTACAACAATGTTGCAAAATCTGCTGACGAAAGTTCTGCCCGGTCCCATACTTTTGTTAAATGTTACTTAAGTCTTTCAACAATAAATTCGCAAGTACATTAGTTCACCCAATCCTTTAGATGGCTGGATAATTTTACATCTCCCTTCCAATGCAGAGATGGTAATGATCAGAAAACAAAGAGTGAGCAGCAAGGCTAGCACATGGCAATTCAGAACTGAAGGCTTGAAACAAAGAATTTGGGTAGCAAGGCTAGCACGTGGCAATTCAGAACTGAAGGCTTGAAACAAAGAATTTGGGTAGCAAGGTTAGCACGTGGCAATTCAGAACTGAAGGCTTGAAACAAAGAATTTGGGTAGCAAGGCTAGCACATGGCAATTCAGAACTGAAGGCTTGAAACAAAGAATTTGGGTAGCAAGGTTAGCACGTGGCAATTCAGAAACTTAGAAGCTTGAAAGGTTTGCACCCACAAAACTGCAACTTGTACAAAACATTCAGGGTAAAGTGTTCGAAGATCGATCAAAGAAAAAAACTTTTCAAAGTCTACAATTCCATACAACTTACTAAACCGTTTAAGGCACTGCGTGTAGCCTCTCTGATGTCGTCGTGTCTACGCCAGGCTTCAAAAATGCCGGTTTCCGTTCTGTTCAGGCACGGACCACGACTTCCGGTTTTGTGACAATACGCACAGCCAGTGTAAAATTACACTTGTACGCACCCTACAACACAGACAATAAAATGAATACGACAAAGTACGTACATATTTTAAAAACACAATACACGCACACTCGCTCGCACGAGAGAGAGAGAGAGAGAGAGAGAGAGAGAGAGAGAGAGAGAGAGGCACAACATGTAATCATTTTTTAAGGCATGAAAATACGTAGAAGGTATTAAACATAGTGAGAAGTGGGGGGGGGGGGGGGGGGGGGGGCGAGAAGAATAAAAGAGAGAGAGACTGGATGGAAGGGAGAGGGGGTACAGCATGAAATATAATAATTCGAAATGGAAATGTACTAAAACGTACAATAATTAGCATGTATAAAGTCAGACAGTAAAATGAATATGACAAAGCATGTAGGGAATTCAGAACACACACACGCACACACGCACAGAGAGAGAGGGGGGGGGGGAGAGAGAGAGAGAGGCAGAGAGAGAGACAGACAGACAGAGAGAGAGGAGAGGAGAGAGAGAGAGAGAGAGAGAGAGAGAGAGAGAGAGAGAGAGAGAAAAGGGCACAACATATAATCATTTTCATAAGATTATATCCATATACACACATACATGTATCCACACACACACACACACACACACACACACACACACATATATATATATAGAGAGAGAGAGAGAGAGAGAGAGAGAGAGAGAGAGAGAGAGAGAGAGAGAGAGAGAGAATACCACTAAAATGCCTAATAAAATTTTTTAAGTGCTCAACCCCTTGGGGAGCAACATCTGTTAAAAATAGGATGGTAAAAGGGACTTCCTAGGTAACAAACTCAGGGATTTGCCATATGTTTTCAGTGATTTCGATTCGTAATCTTCTGAGCCAAAACCGTATGCACATGGTTTAATTTCTTTCTCTCTCGGTTGTCCCTCTCTTAACAATTTTATGTTCTTTGGCTTTTTATTATACAGCTTGACTTCGCATTCCGGAGTATTTTCTGCCTCTGTTCTCAAGTCATTGTTATTTATCCATTTCTTCCACTGTGCAGGAATGGCGTTTATCATTGCGTCATACTACATAAGGGTATTGGCTGCATCTTGATTAACTTTGTTCTGGATTTCTTGAAATGATAAAAATCTGTTTTCATTAGCTGAAATAATGTCCCCTGACTCTTTCGATATTGCTGTTTTTCATGTACTGAAAAAGAGGGGTTTGTTTTTGTGTTGTATCAAACTGTTGTTCCATAAGAGATTTTGAAAATTGTTTGTATTGACATCAGTTTTCAGATCTAATCGCTTATTCTCTAGGTAAGTCCACATTGCTTTTTTTCCAGAATTCGTTTTTATACACTTAATTGCATTTACACTGGCTGGTCGACAATTGATTTCAAAAATATTTCTTCCATTTGCTATTTTGTTAAAATGCCATTTAGGAATGAAGGTCCAACTTTCATTTTCTGATATATGGAGCTTTCCAAACCATTGCAGATATAAACTTTTTTGTAAATCGTTTATGTTTGTCATGTTTAGCCCTCCTTCTTTTCCATTTCCTTCCATTATTTTCCGTTTTATTTTTTTCAAAAGCATTTCTGTTTGAATGCTTCCTTTGCCAAATAAACTTGTACAATTCACGATCTATTTTATTAAGAATATGATCGGGTAATCCAGTTGATTGCATTACAAATGTGAACTGGCCAATCAATAACGTTTTTACTATCACTATTTTTCCCCGTGAATACTGAGGCCCCTTCTACTCCAGGATTTTATGAGATTTGCATTTTGTCTACCCTCCTATCCAATTTTCTTCCAAATTTTGCACTCTTATGTCATTTGTGAAATATACGCCGAGTATTTTGTTTTATCTGTCAATGTAAATGGCAGAATATCATCGTCTACATGACTTCCGACTTTCATTGCTTTTGTTTTTTTCTCGGTTTATTGTGGGGCCTGAAAATTTTGCAAAATCTGATATGCATGTGCCATATCGTTAGCATTTTTTAAGAATAGTGTGGTATCATCTGCCAGCTTTTTAATTTTTTTTTCAGTATCTCGGTTATTTTTAGGCACCCCAATGCCTTCTATGTTACTGCTTCTTATTTTAATTGACAATATTTCAACTGCCAAAATAAATGCTAGGGGAGAAAATGGACATCCTTGTCTAATGCTACACGTTAATGAAAAAGATTCAGATAACCATCCTCCATGATTAATACTGCTAAATGTCTTATTACCTATAGTCCTGCTCCATTTCCTGAACTGTTCTCCAAAACCAGAGAAAGTGAAAGTATGTGATAAAAAAGTCTCTGGATATGCTATCAAATGCTTCACAATAATCAAGGGCAAGGAGATACCCAGCTTGGTCTGCATTATGGAGATAATCTATGACATCTTCGATTGTTCGGATAATGATTGAAATATTTCTACCTTTTAAATTCCCTACTTGGTCTTCATTGATTAGTTTGGATATAACCTTGCTGAGCCTTTTTCCAAGCACTTTAGCTAAGATCTTATAATCTGTGTTAGATAACGTAATTGGCTCGAGTTATTGAGTCTGTCGCGTGCTTCTTTGCCTTTGTGCAGCATTATAATTATCCCTTACCTCTAAGAATATGGTAATTCTTCTTTTTATATGATTCATTGAAAGAATCGGTTAGAAGTGTTTTAACTTTGTTAAAAAAAAAACTTATAAAACTCGACAGTCATACCGTCGCTCCCTGGAGACGATCCATTTTTCATCTTTTTCAGTGCGTTCCCTGCCTCTTCTTTGTGATGAGACCTTGGCATAGTTTTGATCTTCTTCAGATAGTTTAGAAAATGATTCATTTCCAATGAAATCTTTAACTGTTTTGTTCCATGTTTTCTGTGTCTATGGTTTGATTGTAAAGTTTTGAATAATAGTCAACCTGTTCTTTCAGTATACCTTCATGATCTGTTATGATGTCTCCCTTGTTGTTTATTTAACTTTGACATAATTTTTTCTTTGCTTTTTTTTTTTCTCCAAATTAAGAAAGTACTTGGTGTTTTTTTTTCGCCTTCTTCTATCCATTTTTCTTGTGCTCTTGTTTGTGCAACTCTTGCATTTTCCATGCTGATTATTTCTAACTGCTGTTTTAAAAGAAGCAGTTCACGCTGCAGATCATCATCATTCTCTGGATTTTAATTATTTCTTTTTCTACTTTTAAATTTTTAAATCGTATCTAATGTCCAGTTGATAATTCCTCTTCTTGTGTGCTTTTTGTTTCCCGTATTCCAAACAGAATTCTTTTATTTTAATCTTGCACATTTCCCATTCTGCTGCAAGACTAACATGTCCGTTAGTTGCATTGTTGCATATATTTCGATCAAGGAACTCATTTATTTGTTTAATGCATGAAACATCTTTTAGATATGAATTGTTGAACCGCCGGTATTCGGGTCCACGTACAAAACTAGCTTTGTGAAGGTCGATTACGACTGCTTTGTAATCAGTATGTGGGACGGGAAAAATATTACACGTGACAAGGTATTGTAAAATATCTTCATTTGCGTAAATGTAGTCTATTATGCGGGCTATAAATGGGCTATGACGACACCAGCAGCACAGATTTCCGAGGCAGTAAACGGCTTTTGATCAAAAGCCGGTAGTTGATTGTTAATAATAAATACAGGCAAAAACACGCTCACCTTCTGATCTTGTACCCATTTCTCAAAGTATCCACTCACACTGTCATACTGCTTAGGATCCAATTTTGATAATCACCATGGAAACAAAAAAGACAAAAAGGAGAAAGTCACAAAATAACTATTATCATTGAAAAGAAAACCACACTGTAAAGAAATCGACAACAGAGCAAATACACTATGTAGAAAAAGAAAAAGCACACGCAAATCGAGAGTTCCTCCAAAAACGTGTCTTGCTGACTTCAGCGTGAACACTCGTCTCCTCAGTTATGTATATCTTCGGTTGGAGGGTAACAGCTATGTCTAGTGCAGGTGAGGGCGCATTCCCATCATCCTATGGCCCGGTACACCAGGTGGTGCAGGGCCGTTTTTGTCGGGGAGCTGTGGACGGTCAGTTGCTGGCATTCCTGTCCCTGACTGACCGGCGTTCATGGCAGGTGCTGCGGTTACCCCACCTGCACTCCCCATCCTGCTGTGCCCCGGACTGTTGTCCCAGTTCTCCCCCCTTTCCAATGCTACATCCCTTTTCCCCTTTCTCCCATCCCGCCGGGTCTTCACAGCCTGGCCATTGTGGCGCCCGTTACTGTTGTCGCTGTTGCTGCTGGCGCCGTTGCTGCTGGCGCCGTTGCTGCTGGTGCCGTTGCTGCTGGCGCCGTTGCTGCTGGCGCCGTTGCTGTTATCGCCGTTGCTGTTGGCGTCGTTGCTCTTGTCGCCACCGCTGCCGTATCGCCGACTCCTCACTCTATGATCGCCGGCATTGAAGTGTGTCGTCGCCGCGGTCGATGTGAGTTGTCACTGTGGTTGGTGGCAGTCGTCGCTGTCGCCGTTGTGTTGGCGGTGGCTGTGAATTGCACTGATGTTGTGGAAGCCCTGTGTGTCACTGTCGTCTATGTCATCCTCGTCTTCGGCAGGCAGATTCTTCTGGCCACCGTCGCCGTCGTGAGACTGTCAACGTCGTCGTCCTGTGGCCTGTTTTCTTTTGTGTTGAGTTTTACTTTGGTGGTGATAAAACACCTGAAGACATTGGGTTTGGGCGTGCATACATGAAAGATACTGGAGGGATGAATGTGCGCAGTGAAGTATGTGCGAAATAAATATAGTAATATGAAGTTAGGATAGTTTGGTTGTTGTTGTTGCTGTTGTTTTCTTTGGGGGAAAGGTTTGGTCAAGAAAAGATTGACTTGTATGGTGCTATGGGTAATATACTGCTGGCCTGAGGAATTCTGCACACTGTAGCTGGATAAGGGGTAAAATAACATTGTGGCTGCCTTGGCCGTACCGTAGGAACTGTGTGCTTTCAGGCTTGGGTCTGTGACTTGTTATTGATAGAAGACGCAGCTCATTGATTGTTTTGTCGGGAATATAATTTGTTTTGTTGTCAGTTCTTGTGTGGGTGTGTGTCTGTTAAGTGGGTTAGTTGGAGGGGGGGGGGGGGGTACGTCCGGTCTCTCTCTCTCTCTCTCTCT
>JADBJO010008811.1:10000-20000 GCA_016801955.1 Conus betulinus
GTCTGGCAGAATCTTTTGATTGTAAGCACTGTGAAAAAGAACGCGCAGTAGAACAAAAACTAAGTACGGTAATAAATTTCGGTTTGATTGGTATAAAAAGAAATCTTAAAGCAACCTAGAATTGGAAAAAAGTGAATGAGAAATAAGAAATATTACTTTAACTTCCATAATGAGGCAATATTACGCTCTAAGCTCCAAGCAAAATACTGCTTCCGTCACCAAAACGCCCAGCGTTAATGCAGACACAAGGCACACAAAGCACAGACGGAAAATATTGGAGTCGGTGCCGTGAGCACCATTTGTTTGGGGTTATGGGTCTGTAATTGTCTCACCGTGGAAGCGAAAGTTATCTTTCTTGTTTGCTGTTTCCATCACCAAAGCGCCAAACATTTAATGGAGACAAAGCAAACAGAGTACGCGAGACAGAAAAAGAGTCGGTGCCATGAGCAGCATTTGTTTGGGGTTATGGGTCTGTAATTGCCTAACCTTGGAAGCGAAAAGCTCTCTCTCTTGTTTACTGTTTACTTCTCGCGTCTCCATGCCTCATGTAAGATTTCATTTTCTCAGCATCAAGCTTGAATTGAACTGAACAACATCAACACAGAGCAGTGTTTTCTGTCTGATCCAAAGCGGGTGTTCTGCGTCTAATATATGACAAGCTGGTAACTCGCCGGGAACAGTCAACTTTCTCTCAGTTGGTGCCGGTTTTGACGTGGAGTTTACCCATTGAAACAGAGTTGGAGTGTGGGACGCAACACTCGCGTGTTGATTCAACCCTGCACAAATAGAGACTGCGTCTGTTTTTTTTCCTTTTAATAGCTCATTTAATTGATCCTCTACGTACAGTTTTTCCTCTCGGTTTTGCTCAGCTTCTTTAAAAGCCAGCGGCTCCTATGTAATGAGTTTACAAACAGTGTGTTTAGTTAGTTTTTATTCAGGGCTTACGTTCACATCCACCCTTCCGTGGATGTAGCAGACGACGATAACCATCTCGGTGCATTGGAAGGAAGAGGCTCATCAACTGCTACTCGGAGGGCGAGAACGACATCACGTTAAAAGAGCAATGACAATTTGGCTTTTTTTTTTTTTTTCATTAGCATGATTGGAACTCACAGCTTCTGACTGCAAATACGATGCCATACCACTGAGCCAATCACACGCCCGTAAAAAAGAAAAAATACTAAATAAGAAAGAAAACAGAAAAGAGCGAAGAAAAGAATTCTGATCTGGTAAAATTCTATGGAACTTATTTCCACTTACTCTTCTTCTTCTCCTTCTTCTTCTTCTTCTTCTTCTTCTTCTCTTCTTCTTCTTCTTCTTTACTTGTCTGGCAAAAATACAGACAGCTGCTATCCTAAAGTGAGCGACGAACTATTTTTTCACAGTTTTACGGCATCCAAAGACACCAACTTAACTCATTCTAGATGGTGACCCTAGTAGCAATTTTGTACACTTTCATGATCTTCCCGTGTGAATGTGTCTATATGCTGTTGTTTCTTTGTTGCAAAACACGAAGTCCACAACCACTGTCCTCTGAATCTGTCGTCATAGCTAGCCGCCCAATAGACTGATTGATACAGGCCAGCTGTCTTCCATTGAGTTTTTTTTTTTTTCCTTCTGTATTTTGGCCCAGGTCGCCTGTCTCTTCAAGTATGCCCTGGCATGTTACTTTCTCATGTCCCAGTTCATGACATGCCAGTTTTTGTTTTCTTGTTGTACTCCAGTGATGGCTAAATATTTTGACCGTAAACGCTTTCCCGGGTGAATGATGTCTGTTCATTGCGCAGTTAACTATTCGCCAGTATGGATTGGTTTACGGTATTTTTCGGACAATGTTGTGTTCATCTTTTCTGTTTTGTTTTTGTTTTCTTTTGCTTTTGTTTTTTTAATACATTTTTAGTTTTTCTACAACTTGCTTGATCTGGAATGGGTGGGTTTAACAAAACATTTTCAAGCTAACTGTGGTCTGCGAATGGTGCTTTATGCTAATTTTTCTGTCGATTGTGTGCAATATGTGAAGAGGACCTGTTTGGCGATGTTTTTACTGTCTGGCTTGTATTGTGTTTAAAAATAAGCGGAAATTTGCAGCATGTTTGTTGGCGTCTGTGTGAAATTTGGCCCGTTTCTAGTCTGCGTAATATCTTATGTCCTCGGCATATACCTGGTTTAAGGATACAACTGGTTTGGTTATCATATTATGAACTGTAAATTTTTCATCGATGTCTCTGTATTTATACAGTTATTATTTTAGGGGGATTTTTTTTTTTTTTTTTGAGGACACACACAGATTTTTTTGGACAGCCTTGATAGTGCCCGCTAAGGTCGGCTTGGCTGTCATGACACTGAAAGTAGCCTACTTGACTCAGCCCTGACTGATTTGGTCTCCGCGGTCGGCAGGTCGGTAAAAGACACGATAGGCATTGAATGGTCAGACCGCAGGCTGCTGACAGGGAGAACCAATAACAAGGAAGATGAATCGGTCATGCTTCCCTCCATTTTCCCTGCCGCCCCCCCGACGACGAGAGGGATCGAAAGGGGAAGCAACTCTGATGGGTTCAAAACGGTGCCTTTGGCGGGAAAGTACCGCCCGTCCTTCTTTTGGGTGCGACAGCGCGTCGATTCAGCAACGCCCTTTCTCCTCCCTCCACCATCTCCTCTCCTTGCCCTTCCCTTCGACCTGTTTCCGGCAGAGTTCACGGACATCGCTGGGATGGAGTTGTATGCATGTCATTGCTGGGATGCCATGAGTTGTATGCCTGTCATTGCTGGATTGGAGTTGTATGCATGTCATAAGTGTTCCGGCAGGCCTGAGAGATGAGAAGACCCTGCTTTTGTTGTTGTCGCCGCTTCTGGAGATCATGCTGTTTATGAGTGTGCCCTCGGGAACGACGGGTTAACAGCGCTTTCTGATTTGATTTTTGTGTTTTGGGTTTTGGATCCCGCGAACGCACAGACGTCTTGATTGGGGGAGAGGGGGGGGGGGGGGGGGGTAGATTTGATGTTATCGTGTTCCTACAAACGGCCTGTGTCATCTTTCCGATGATCAATCTGGCTGACCTGGTTGATATATCGGTCACGGACTCCTGTGATATATCGGTCACGGACTCCTACTCCAGAGAAATGAATTTGTAAGTATGTTATGGAGCGCAACGGTTTAGATCATTGCAGATGATGGTCAACAGCAACAACACAGAAACATCAAGGTGGGAGCCCGTCAGTTCTTCCCATTCAACAGTCATGTATGATGTTCTTCAAGGATTTGTGCTTAAACTGTGTTGTTCACTTTAATACACCCAGTAATTGCCAATGCTGTTTTGAACAAAACGTACTGTAAATCCGCTTCCCTTTGCTGATGCTTATTGATAAAAATTGTTATTTTTCTCATTTCGATACTTCTTTAAGATCATCAACACAGCACTGCTCACGCCAAAATGTAGATGAATCAAAACAAATTGTACTTTGTAAAAAATCATGGATGTGCTTTTACACTTTAGATCTTGACTTTTCTTCCTTTATGAAGGTATGCGATGTGTATGCGTTCGTATGACTTTTAGTGCAAAGAAAAAGAAGAATTGTTTATACAGAGAAAGCAGTACCCCCCTTTTTTGAAGGACGTGCGCACCACAAACAACAATCCGCAATACAAGAGACATACACCAAGACACAACAAAACATTGTTATGTTGTTTCATGATTTCTTACCTGAAAGGTCTTATATGGTATGTGGACTGAATAGGTTTTTTTAAAAAATTATTATCAAAATGAGTACTGTTCAGTTATATCAAAAGGCTCTGTTTGATATAATATATATATATATATATATATATATATATATATATATATATATAAACAGTCACAGTAGATAAAAATCCAAACAAATAAGATTAAAATATCCCAAATTTTCGGCTTTTAATCGCCTTCGTCAGGAGTAACAGACTGTGGCAGTAAAACGCTCGCATTCTCCACCCTAAGATCCTGAACACGAATCACGAACGTACGCAGCAGTCACCTTAATAAAAATGTTTAACTTTAAAATAAACGTTGAGTATAAAACATTTCATCATAAGAAACATAAACTTAGGATGGGAGTGAAGGGTGAGGGGCCACGGATTGACAAAGGTTGACCATAATTTAGACTGCCACCACAGACCACGATTTTGACATATGCACGTGAGAGGAGAGAGAGAGAGAGAGAGAGAGAGAGAGAGAGAGAGAGAGAGAGAGAGAGAGAGAGAGAGAGCGTGCACTGGGTGGGAGTGGGTGGTGGGGATTCGACGTTCGGAGAAACAGCAAAAGAAAACCTTCAGCCAGGTGCCTGTTCCATAGGGGTGGAGAAAGGAGACCATGCACGAGAATATATATATATCTATATATATATATATATAATATATATATATACTATATAGGGGAGACATGAGGGACTCGACCTGTTCTCTGTTTTCTCGCCTGAGTTCTGGCAGCCTGAGTTTTGTCCATTCTATCACGTTCTCCGACCAGCTATTTCCCGGCCTGCCTTCTCTAAAAATGGATGCAAATATATGTGTGTTGTTTGTGTTTTAGAGAGAGAGAGAGAGAGAGAGAGAGAGAGAGAGAGAGAGAGAGAGAGAGAGAGAGAGAAAGAGATTGATTTGGTGGCTATTTCAGAATTTGTAATCTACGGTTTGTGTTATATTTAACTATTCATTCTTTCGTTCTTAACAACAGGATTCCACCCTAGCGGTGGGCCTCCGTGAAGTCGACGTAGCCATAAACAGCATGTCAAACTCCCGAATTTTTTTCCCAATACGATGATCTTGTTTAAAAAAAGTAAAAAATAGAACAAACTAAAACTAAAACACAATAATGGAGTTATATACAGCCAGTCAAAAGACAGCAACCGGAAATTACCTTCCGTACTGCGGAGAAACCGTCTAATCTGCACTTTGCCGATAAACAAACCAGAAACATTTATTTTTCTTAACTTCTGTCAAACAGGTTTTATATAATCCGCGTTGGAAAGCTAAATAAAACGATCTCCACGGCGTTTCCCTTTCGGCCTATTTTGTATAAATGGCGAGGTAAATCCTGAGGAGGTGTCATTGTTTGTTCTGTGTGCACGAGGTGGAGACTTGGTGCCACGCGGTGTCTGCTGGCCAATCAGATTACTTTACTAGTGTTGATGCCTCGGGACAAAAAATAACGGTTGAACGGAATTCGAAAAAATTCAAGTATGAACCTTTCGCCCTTCAAGATTCATCTATGTCGTTTCTATGTAAAGTGAAATTGAAATGGCGGAAGGTGAATTTCAGACTGAATTGTTTTCCCAAACTCGATTATTTTCACTTTGTTTTTTGATATCGCTTTCCATTCTGTTATGCTTTTCCAGAAACATTTCACTCCAGTTTTTTCCAGAAAGTTAGATAACCAGAATAAATGTAATCTGCACTTAGCTAAAAAAAAAAAAATAATAACAAGTGGCAGTACTTGCACTATCTTTACCCCCCCCCCCGGTGGAGACCCCACTCTCCGCCTCCCGCCCCCCCCCCCCCCCCCCCTCTGATCCATCCACCACAAAAATACGGTTGAAGTATGACCTTCGCGGCCCTTCAAGATTCCTCTATGTTCGTTTCTATGCCAAACAAAACAAACGAATCGTTTTCTTTCCCCCTCTGTTTTTCCCAAACTTCCCCCTCCCTTTGTTTCCTCCTATCTCCGCTTAAGCTTCCGCACATCACTCCTGTCTGTCTGTCTGTCTGTCTGTCGTCGCATACTTCTTAGCTGGTCTGTAACCTGTGCAGTACTGTCTACTGTCTCTTCTGTCTCCTTCTCTCTCCCCTCCCCGCCCCCCCCCTCCTCGACAAACAAACACTCTCTCTCTTCTCCTCTCGCCCCCTCCTCCGCTGCTGCTCACTCTGTCCCTCTGTCCTGTCTGTCTGTCTCTCTCTTCTTCTCTCTCTCTCTCTCTGATATTCATGCACATTAGGCTACTTGTTCCGTTAATTGTGTAGGCTTGTTTTCGATTTAGACATGAAGCTCAGAACAAACATCCTGGCGTTTTCTGCATGGTGCGAGCGAACTGGTCCAGAAGTATCATTAGTTTGGAGCTAAGGGCAAGTAATTCAATTTCACTCTGGAAGTAAAGTCGCCTCCCTTATTTGTCGTAAGAAATACTATCAGTTAGTGAGACCTCAAAAAATAAGGTTTGCACCGCTGTTCGGATAGGAAAAGAGGGTTATCGATTTGAAGCATTTTGTCGTTGACAGTTGATGATTGTCTCCAGTGTCTTATTGTCTGATTCATCCACTGAGTTTCGGCAGTTTAAATTCTTTTTGTTGATATTCATTTATTCCGTCATTATTTCATTCATTATTTCATTCATTCGTCATTCGGTTAGTCTGTCCGTTCTTGATCATTAGTTCAATTTCTCATCACACCAACACGCCAAACACACACACATCAACACACACACCACACACCACACACACACACAGCAGATGAGAGGACCCACAAAAGGAGAGAGAGAGAGAGAGAGAGAGAGAGAGAAGAGAGGCGAGAAGAGAGAGAGAGAGAGAGAAAATCGCAACACTTCAGAAACCATATCACACGTAAAGACACCGCACGCACCGGCGCTGTACACACCAGACAGAAACAGAGCGCAGAGACAAAGGATGGTCACAAACAGTACAGTCCAGGGAGGATGAGACAAAAACGCAGGCAGACAAATGGTTCTGAAAGAAAAAAGAGTAGAGAGAGGAGTGGGATGATGATGGGCGTGGGGGCGAGATGGGGTTGGTGGTGTTGGAGGGACTCACGCACGAGCACTCACACCTACACACAACCTACACACACCACACCCACACACACACACACACACAACACACACAACACACACACACCACACCCGCACGCACTCACCGCACGCACGCACGCAGCCCACCATACCGGCTGTTCACTCCCACACACAAAAAAACGGCATGCACACATACACACACACACACAAACAACCCCACACCACACACCACAACACACACACACACACACACACACACACTACTGCGCACACACCACTTCCATACATCATCGAACATACACACACACACACACACACACACACACACCACACACACACACACACACACACACACACACACACCCCCACACCACTGGCGCACAACACACTTTGCACAATCGCCACATACACACTACACACACACACACACACACCCACACCCACACACACACACCACACACATACCCACAACACACACACACACCCACGGGCACACACATACGCGCACATATACGGCACGCACAGCACGCGCGCACACACACACCACACACACACACACACACACACACACACACACACACACACACACACTGGCACACATACGCGCACCTATACGCACGCACACACACACACACACACACCACACACACCCACACACACACACACCCACACACCACACACACACACACACACACACACACACACAACACACACACACCACACACACACACACACACAGGGTGGGGGATGGGTGGGGGGTGGGGGTCCTTTGATACTCTGATATGTTACCGTTCTTTCAGTGACAGTGACAGTCGCCCACAGGTTGGCGCCGTTGCATGCAGTTCACAGACGTGGCACGGTGGCGCACACACACTGGCACACATACTCGCACATACACGCACCACGCAGCACACACACACACACACACACACACCACCACAACACACCACACACACACACGCAGCCACACACACACACACACACACACCACACACAGGGGTCCTTTGATACTCTGCTGATATGTTACCGTCTTTCAGTGACAGTGACAGTCCACACAGATGTCGCCGTTGCATGCAGGACAGACGTGGCAGGTGGCGAGGGAGGTGGAGTGGGGAGATGTAGGGGTGGGGGTGGAGAGTGTCAGCGAGAGAAGGATGCAGACCATCCGACAAGAACAGAGGATAGGCCAAATGAGGATAATATTGCCGGATCGTGGCGATGCTGAGATGGGTAGTTATAATTAAAACAACATGTCAACGGAGGGCAGATTGTGCTGGGGTGAGGGTGGGGATGGGGGGTAGGGGATGGGAAAGGGGTATACGAAGGGAGGGGCATTGGGAAAAGGAAAAGAGAGAGAGAGAGACAGAGACAGATAGAGAGAGAGGACAGAGCCAGACAGACAGACAGACAAAGATTCTTCTCCTTCTCGCACTGTCTCAGATGGACACCACGTTTTCTCGCGCGCAAGGATGCAAATCGTCAGAGTGCTCTAAACTTCCTCCTCATCGGTGTCTCCTCTGTCCACATCTGGCGCCAGAGGGTCTGGTGTAGTGGACACGTCTGCAGCAGATGCTCTGTTGTCATGCCGACAGACCGAATAGTCTGACAGGCCGATATGGAACTCTTGTGTCTACATGGCGCTTGAGGCGATTGTGGCTGGTTCACAGCTTGAAGATTGCCTCCTTGACCTACGACCCTCGTCAGTAAAAAGGTACAGGTCGTTCTGGCTGTAACATTTGTGCTGCTACAGTCAATTTTTACTTTAATGTGATGGTCTTGGCTTCGTCGTATATGGTCGATCTATCCTCTCACTCTTTTGCTGATCCTTTAGTTTGTATCTGTAGACTGATTTACAAGCACGTTACAATAGGACTAGACTGTGTGTGCTCAGCAAAGGTAAAACGAGAGATGAGGACACGTCTTCCAGTTTCTTTCTTTCTGGCATTCTGAAGTGTCTGCAAGACAGACCTGGCGTCTGTAGAGAAGAGGACGTCCTTGGAAGTGTCGTAGAGCTATTTTTGAGGTAGGACGTGCCACTGCTTCTATCTGCATTGTAACGGGCATAGACTAGACGGTAACGAAGGAGTTTTTTTTTTTCTCCTTTCCCTCAAGGGCGGATACTTGACATAGATTTTGGCGCAACCATTTATGACTGCCTGTTCAGTGGAGCCATCAGACTACATGTCAGTCATACAGACAGACAGTCAGACAGATAGACAGGCAAACAGACAGACAGACAGGCAGGCCGGCAGGCAGGCAGGCAGGCAGGCAGAGCAGGCAGGCAGGCAGGCAGGCAGGCAGGCAGGCAGGCAGGCAGGCAGGCAGGCAGGCAGGCAGGCAGCAGGCAGGCAGGCAGGCAGGCAGGCAGGCAGACACAGGCAGGCAGGCAGGCAGGCAGGCAGACAGACAGACAGACAGACAGACAGACAGGCAGCAGGCAGGCAGGCAGACAGACAGACAGACAGAATCAGAAAAAAAGAGAGAAAGAGAGATACAGCAAACCCTCAAGTGACCAACAGAGAGGATTACCCTCAGAGGAAACTCCCACATTCCTCACTCCCAACTCCCACCCCTTCGGGCCATCTCCGGGTCAGTCACGTCCGTCAACACAACAGATGGAGGGTCAGAGAGGCGATGGTCCGCTCCATCACACTGTCCTAACTGACCACTGCAATATCACTGGCATTATGGAGACAAGAGTCTTGGGGTGGTGGTGCTGGCAGTAGTAGTAGTAGTAGTAGTAGTAGTAGTGTGGTGGTGCTGGCAGTGATGGTAGTAGTAGTAGTAGTAGTAGTAGTAGTAGTAGTAATAGTAGAAGTGGTGGTGGTGGTGGTGGTGGTGGTGGTGGTAGCAGTAATAGCAGGAGGAGGAGAAGAAGGAGGGTTTTGAGGAGAAATTGGCTACGTGTGAGACTCGAATAATAAACTTGAACTGAGTGATTTTTTCCCTTCCGCTTGCCATCTTTTCCAAGCATTGGTCACATACACCCCCCCCCCCACCCCGCGTACAAGCATGCAAGATACGCTCGCACGCACGCATGCACGCACACACGCACGCACGCGTGCGCGCACGCTCACGCTTGTGATTTCAAAGTTGATTATTTTGTCACTCATGAAACCTGTAAGACAGAAACTCGGTTTTTTTTTTTCTTTTTATCCTCATTTATTTATTTATTTATTTATTTTGCAAAACCAATCTTCAAAATCAATCGCATACTTTATTTTTTTTTTTA
>JADBJO010008811.1:22500-25000 GCA_016801955.1 Conus betulinus
AGGTCAGAAAAATGCAACGCAATATAATACAAAGTATTGTTATACAGGTGCAATGTAGTACAATGCAATACAAAATGTATGTGATGCAACGCAAGAGAAAAAATACAATGCAAGGCAATATAATACAATGCAAGGCAATATAATACAGTGCAAGGCAATATAATACAATGCAAGGCAATGAAAAGCAATGCAATGGCAAATAAGTGTTGGCAGTGGTTGACATTGTGGATTCCTGGCTAGGGTATCATGTCATCGATTCCCATCAGAGCTACGTATCTGTGGGATTTGTCTATCCCGACCGGCTCCTGCCCGGGATTTAGTTTGCGATGGGTTCAGTTTGGAAGTCTGGAACCACACAGTCGAGCTTCACTGAGTTAATGAATACGTCTCTGAGAGTTGCGCTCAAATTGTCAGACCAACACTGCAGGTATCTGTATCTCTCGGGCCTGGTTGAGGCTGAAACAGATTATAAAAGGAAGCGTAGTGTACAGCCATGTCATGCAGTGTGTCAGACCGTGAGGGAACTCCATAACATCACTTCATCGTCCTCGTCCTCAAAGATCAGCAGAGAAAATGATCACATATTCAGCCCTGCTCTCGTGTTGACCTCGGTTTTCATTTCATCTTCGTACCTGTGTGCCTGGTCAGATCATGTCGAGATCGCCAGTATCAGCGAATTCACGGGGACTGGCGTTGGACGGACGTGGTGGCGCCCTCCAGAGCAGGATGCTTATTCACGCTAGCTCCTCGACTACGCAGTTAGCTTCGTCAGTGTGGAGTTTAGTTAATGCTGTCCTGCGTATGTATGTAGGATTAAAACAGGCACCACTGAACAACGCCGAAGTGACTTGGCAGCAGTTCAGCGTCTCGCCTGGTGGGTTGCCTTATGGCGACATGTTCTCTGTGGGTGGAGTTGCGGCAGCGGCCCAAGGCAGGGTAGGGATATGGACGGGAGGCTGCTGTGAGCGGCGCGAGGTTAACACCGCTGAGGTGGCACCAAGGATGAGACAGAGAAATAATCCTAATCATACCCAGACCAAACTCGCTTCCTACCAATACATAAAGAAAGAGGAGCTACTAGTTTTAGGCTGCGACGTTACGATCCTCTTGGTGTATCGAGAACGATGTATTTCTAAAAGAAAAAGATGTTTTTTTTTTGTTGATAACTTTTTACGTTTGCGATGCAGTTGTTAGAATTACATGTACACGCCACAGGCATAAACAGTGCACATGCATACTAATAGGTGTTCATGCAAACAAAGACACCGATAGAAAATCACAATGCCACTCTTCTTATATATTCGGCCACGTGGCCTTTTTCAAGAAAAACAAACAAAACAAAACAATACAACTACGTGATGTCCATCTTTGGCAACTGGTCAGAGCAAAGAATTGACGTCATACACATATTACGCAAGTTTTGGCATGACATCATAATATGTGATGTCATCAACAAGGGAGAGAAAAAAGGGGGGTAGGGGGAGGGGGGCAAGTTGTTGTTGTTCCTTTATCCATTCAGGAGGGTTATCACTTGCTGGAACAAGTAGTATGGAGTAGAATTAAAGGCTATACCCTGAGTAAAGATAGACTCTCCAAGAATAGGTATATTGATTCTCGTGGTTTGGATAATTTATATATTTGAATCATACTGGCGTAATCAAATTCAGACAGATTAGTTCGCTATCTTACAGGATAAAATTAATGCGTTCATCACAAAATACAGCAAAAATGTTAGATGTTTATGTGGTGAACAAATTTCTAGCAAGAACATCTTTTTGAATGTCAGAGGTTAAGACCTATCTTACCAGTGATTTCTGAAAATTGTATTGAAGGCGTGTTCAGAAATGCTACTAGTTTGTCTGATATTGCGAAATGTTTACTTCATAGTCCTGTAGGACATTTTGTTACAGACTAGTTGATTGTAATTGTTGTTAATGCTCATTTTTCTGACCCTTTTTTTTTCTCCCCCTTATCAAAGAAACATAAACACATACACACACAACACGGTCCCCCTCCCGTCCTCCTCCTCCCGATCCCCTCCCTCCCACCTCCCCTCCACCCCGTCTAATATCATCATGTGGATAGACGTCAAATTGAAGACATCAACAACAACAACTTGGCCCCCCCCCCCCCCCCCTTTTTTTCTCCCTTGTTGATGACATCACATATTATGATGTCATGCCAAAACTTGCGTAATATATGTATGACGTCAATTCTTTGCTCTGACCCAGTTGCCAAAGATGGACATCACGTAGTTGTATTTTTTTTTTTTTGTTTTTTTTTTTTCTCTCTTGAAAAAGGCCACGTGGCCGAAATATAAGAATAGTGGCATTGTGATTTTCTATTATGTTTTCTTCCCTGTGGAGGACTACTGCTTTTGGTAAAGACACCAATGTTAAACTGATTCAGTGTCAGTGACATATGTTTGGATGAAAGGGAAAAAAAAAAGAAAGAGAAAACAACGAAGGCAGAAAAATGTAAAAAAAAAAAAAATGTGTTG
>JADBJO010008811.1:30000-32500 GCA_016801955.1 Conus betulinus
GGCTGCAGGCATGTACCTTGATGAGCATATGAAAGAGAGGAAGGTAAATCAACTTTCAGGCACACAACACAAATTCTCAAAACAACGTACTTGTGCCTGTCTATAAGAAGTCGATTTCTTAAGCAAGGCCTTGACGCTTTCATTGCGAAAGCAGCCGGTTAGGTCACACTTCCGGTCGTAACTCGCCTGCTTTGAACGAACGCTATTCAAGCACTGTTCGTTTTTCTTTTGTCGTTGCCGTTGTCCCGGTTGTTTGTTTTGCCTGGAGAAGCCTTTCAAGGTCGAAACGCGTGGCTTTTATGTTGTCACGTATTCGGTAATTTTGTGTGTGGTGGTGAGGTCACCCAGCTTATATTCTCTTACTGCTTGAAGGCTGCAGAGTTGGAAAAAGAGAGAGAGAGAGAGAGAGAGAGAGAGAGAGAGAGACACTTGACAGAGATATTTTTATTGTCATTACCAATGAGGTCTTGGTGGGACAACAAAGTGGGAGAGGAGATAACAGAACAAAAACATTTCTGTCTTCCTTTCCTGCAAACAAATAGACACTTTCATTCCTAGTGTGTATCAATCCAAAGTTAACAAAAACAAATAAATTCGTAACATTTCGTATGTCCTCACCTATTTTCCAGGAGTAATGCAGTCTAAATAAGTAAGTATTTCAAGAGAGAGGGAGATGAGAGATGATAGAGAGAGAGAGAGAGCAAGAGAGATAACAGTGAGATCGAGTCTCTCAAGAGAGAGAGAGAGTTTCTCTAGAAGAAGAAGAAGAACAATTCCATCACAGAAGAAGTGGAGGAGGAGGAAGTGATGTTTGATGAAGGATACCCTTTACAAAAAAAAAAAGAAAAAAAGAAGGGAACGTCTTGGACAGAGGCAGGAAGATAGTTCAGAGAGTCGAGTCATCCGGATGGTCTATTTTCCCTTTGGAAATGAAAGATCTGAATAAAATAAGTATTTCAAGATGAGAGGGAAATGTGTGGATGATACACACTTCCAGCAAGCAAGAGAAGATAACAAATCTGCAGATCGAGTCTCTCACGCGAAGATTCGGTTTTTTTTGTTTCTCTGTAATTTTCCACTTCATTTATTCCGCCAGAGACCGATGTACATCGAAGCCGGAGAAGTATGTTTGATGCTGGAACCCTCTACAAAAAAAAAAAAAACGTGTTTAAATGAAGAAGTCTGCAAGACAGTCGGACGAGCTACTGGATTAAACCTATCCGTTCACCCTTTGTCAAGAGGATGACAGAGATGAAAGAGTAGAGCATCATCCTTCAGTGAAACTAAGAGAAAGCTTAAGGTAGGGAGCACAACATCAAAGAGTGGACAGGTCTGTCCCTCGGTAAGTCTCCATGTGCCGCAGAAAACCGCAACAGACGGAGAGAGAGATATCCACGAAGCCTCAGCAGCTCTGTTCAATATCATGAGATAGACTAACAGGCCGTGCAAAGCATGCTATCTGTGTTCGAAAAAAGTCCACAAAGGACAAGACTGTTGTTCCTGTCAAAAGCCATGCAGAACAGGAAGGGGACAGGATAGAGTACAGACCTCCTTCAGTGTCATATAGTCCTCTGAACTTCAACCAAACCTCTGTCAGTGTCATATAGTCATCTGAACTTCAACCAAACCTCTGTCAGTGTCATATAGTCCTCTGAACTCAACCAAACCTCCGTCAGTGTCATATAGTCCTCTGAACTTCAACCAAACCTCTGTCAGTGTCATACAGTCCTCTGAACTTCAACCAAACCTCTGTCAGTGTCATATAGTCCTCTAAACTTCAACCAAACCTCTGTCAGTGTCATATAGTCCTCTGAACTTCACCAAACCTCTGTCAGTGTCATATAGTCCTCTAAACTTCACCCAAACCTCTGTCAGTGTCATATAGTCCTCTGAACTTCAACCAAACCTCTGTCAGTGTCATACAGTCCTCTGAACTTCAACCAAACCTCTGTCAGTGTCAAATGGTCATTTAAACTTCCGTCAAATGTGAGTCACATTCCATCCCGTAGCCTTGAAACCATTCTGAGATTCTCTCTTCGAACGGCATCAGCACCACGATTCAACAATTCCGTCTGTGCGCTACCTGTCAACTTTCTACCCCCGTTCTGTTACAACAGGCTTTTTTTTTCTTCTTGCTGACAGACAAACAAAAACAACGAATGCGGATGATAATAATACCAACTTTCTTGGAAGAGATGAATATCCACTCCAACAGGGAAACTATAGCCTACAAAAGAACTTTTTGTGGTCCGGACTTTGGCGACACCTCTTCTACGTTCAAAACGGTCCGACCTCAACACAGAAGTTTGTCATAGCTAGAACGTTTCACTACACAATTTAGTAAAGCTCGCTTTAACACGGCATGGCAAGAGATTATACTAATTCCCATCTCTGTTGTATTTCCAAACTGCTGGTGAAATGTAAACACCACAACGGATGGATGTTTACGGTAGAGTTCTCACGCAAAACTCTCACGCTAAATCAGGGTCAACAAAAAATG
>JADBJO010008811.1:37500-47500 GCA_016801955.1 Conus betulinus
ATAGTTGAAGGACCCAAGTTTTTTAGTTTTTGTTTGTTTTCTGTTCTGTTCTCCTCAACCCTCCCTCCCTCTCCCTACCCTTTTAAAGGTTTTTTTTTTTGCGCGGGGGGGGGGGGGGGGGGGGGGGGGGGGGGGGGGGGGAGGTGGAGGGGTCTCCTTTGTTCTTTCTTTCTCAACTTTCTGTTTTCTTCTTCTGTTTTCTCTCACTGATTGCTCACAGCAAATAAAACAAAGGTGTAGGATATCTCTCACTGGGGACAGACAGGCAAAGGTAAACGAGAAACAAAAAAACAAATAGATGATTACATCTTATCAAACGATAATTATATCTTACAGATAGATCATCACATCAGTCAGACTATTTCACAGCAACTGCCGGAAAGCTCGCAGAATTAGGCATATCGTGTATGCCAATATATATTTACAGAGAGAGAGAGAGACAGAGACAGAGACAGAGAAACAGACAGATAGGCAGACAGACACAGACAGACAGACAGACAGGAAAGGATAAAAACGGGAAAGTTCAAACAACCCATGCACTGATTTTTGCATGTTAAATTTACGAACCGTTTCACTTCAAAACATAGCTGTTGTGTTTAAAGACTATGAGTCTGAAGGAAATAGTTTCTAATTAGACATCGATTCTCTCTCTCTCTCTCTCTCTCTCTCTCTCTCTCTCTCTCTCTCTCTCTCTCTCTCTCTCTCTCTCTCTCTCTCTCTCCAATGCACTCTAGCCACTAACGCACACTGATAGGCAGCGTTGATTCACTAAATCGGAACACACGGAAAATCGTGTCTGAACCTTTTAAGCTGATAAGTAATGCTTTTATCTCAGGTGTTCAAAACAATTCACCCGAGAGAGAGAGAGAGAGAGAGAGAGAGAGGGGGGGGGGGGGGGAGGATACATATTCACCGTCATTTGGGAAATAAACTGATGACTAAATTGAATTCAACGACTGATGAGTCCATATGTTTGGCCATAGTTATATGGTATCCAAGTCTCTCAGACGGGTTTAAACTGAAATTGCTCATAGGGCTATGATTACAAATCTGTCAGTACGGAATAGCTCGATTAGTAGAGTGCTGGACCTGTAATCCTGGGGTTGCGGGTTCGAATCTCCACCGGGCATCGGTAGTTTTTTTTCCCCCTGGCCTCGGAGTTAACATAGTGTCTGACTCCATTTCCCAAGAAGTCCTCAAATGGGACTTTAAGCCGAGGCTGTGTGTGTGAACCTTTGTATAACATCTTGCACACACGTAAAATCCTGTCACCAGCTTACGAAAGAGAAGACCAGCTCGACCGTTAGCATGGATGACAAGTATACACATAGCATAAACCCTCTGTGAAAAATGAGTAACTGATTAGTGACTGAATGGCATGAGAAACGACAAAAATGTTGCAACAGCAGGCAGCTCTTCAGTCTGCTCTACCAATGTAGACAGCCCATAATGCCAACGAGATCGTGGCCTGTAAAGGGCTTAGAACTTGGTCTCTGTCCAAGAGTATGCGATATGCAATTGTATTAATAAGAAGATGGTTATTTCAAACAAGCCAAACAAGAAATACGCACAGAAAATAAGATGCAAATTAACGCTTATATAATGCAAAACACGAAATTGACAAGTGAATTGTTGACAAATGTGTCGTTTTCACACGTCATAAAAACAGTTTTAAAACAAAGCAGCACAAAATAGGCTTAATGTTCCCAACATGGCTGTTAGTAAAAGAATGATCAGCATTTGGGGAGTTGACACCGATCGTAGGAGTATTGTCTTGTGCATGTTAGTGTATGTTATTTGTCACGTTTGAAGAAAGCACTGGTCGAGAATTCACTTGTCTGTTGGGGTCATGTTGCACCTGGTTTTGTAAGGATTTTTTTGTTTTGTTTTGTTTTGTTTTAGCTTAAAAATCCGGCATCACTGCTTATTGTGTCTGACCGCCCATTCTTCAGCGCGTCTTTGCCAATACGGTCTTTTAAATTGCATTTTTGTAGCACTGTAAGTTTTTTGTTGTTGTTGTTGTTGTTGCTGTTTTTAACGCTGACAAAATATGTAGGGGCGACAAATCAGGCAGAGTGGCTGACGTACCGAGCAGGACATAGTTTATAATGAGCTCAGGATACCAACAGTTCAGCCGTTATGCAAGGAATTCTTGAGGGTAGTTGCCAGTGGGTTTGTCTTTTTTTTGTTTCTTACGACAGGATATTTTTTAAGCGTGGTGTCTGCCCTAATAAAGCCTTGCAGGAGAGTGAAAATGCCTAGCGGTCCTTCTACCAATCAGAGCTCGTGACCATTTTTAGAACGTGAGGACAAACATAATGTTTGACCATAATTCGGAAAGATTTCCTCTTTAACATCTAACCCTTTAAAAAACGTCTGCCCCATTCATCTCGAAGAAGATGCGAATTTTAAACGGAAACAAGCTGAGTTAGACTCTAGATTGTTTACACTTCGTCTTTGCATTTCATATCTGTTGCTTTTATTTATTAAAAAACGCATTTCTGGTTGTATATGCTGTGGCAAGTGTGATTCGTCTAATTTTGTTAATGTTCTTCTTGCTTGGAGATGGAGAGAAAGTATGGTGTGTTGCAATGGCTACTATTAAACTGAAACGGAAATCTTTTTGTCTGATTTTACTCTTAAACCAAACGGAGAGAGAGAGAGAGAGAGAGAGAGAGAGAGAGAGAGAGAGAGAGAGAGAGAGACAGACAGACGACAGACAGACAGACAGACAGACAGACAGAGACCGAGAGATACAAGCAGGCAGAGAGAGTGGTATGGCATTTCTGTGAGAATCGTGTCTGAGCCTTTTATCGCAGGGAAGTAACATTTTATCCCTTGCCTCCTATTAGAGCTCTGAAAAAAATCCGTTTCCGTGTCATTGTCACTTGGGAAATAAACCATCTCATTTTGATGAAATTCCCTGTGCAAATTGCCCCCGTGCTTTATGAGACCTGGTGATCTGTGGGGATCCCTGTTTCCAGTCCTAATTTGGTTCAGGGACAATTTGGTTTGAAGTTTGTAGAGACGTGTGAGACTCGTGGAAGACAAAATATTGTAAAAGACAGACAGACAAACAGATAGATAGATAGGCGGGCAAGCCCAGACAGACAGACAGACAGACAGACAGACAGAAAGATAGACAGATAGATAGATCGATAGATAGATAGATAGATAGACAGACAGATAGACAAGCAGACAGACAGACAGACAGAGAGAGAGAGAGAGAGAGAGAGAGAGAGATTATTAATGAGATTCTCCTCTCTCTCTCTCTCTCTCTCTCTCTCTCTCTCTCTCTCTCAAACACACACACACACACACACACACACACACACACACACACACACACACAACACATATATATATATATATATATATATATATATATATATATATATGTGTGTGTGTGTGTGTGTGTGTGTGTGTGTGTGTGTGTGTGTGTGTGTGTGTGTGTGTGTGTGTGTGTGTGTGTGTGTTTGTGTGAGAGAAAGAGAGAGAGAGAGAGAAGAAGAAGAAAGAAGAAGAGAGGCAGACAGACAGACAGACAGACAGACAGGCAGACAAACAAACAGACAGAGACATAGACAGAGAAAGATAGAGAGAGGATGAGTATGAACAAATGCCACACCCTATCGTCGTCTACTAATTGAATGAAATCCTTCATAGAAGAGAAACAACTCAAAATGTGGAAACCGCTGACCACCTCATATAAATCAGCCACATCATTTTTTTCGAGATGATCCTTGGAGTCAAGATTTCACATTCCCTGCAGAATGATAAAGTGGCATCTTGCTTACAGTCCGGGAGAGGCGACACGGGTGTAAGGATAACCGGCCTTCAGCTAGATTGCCAGCTAACATTAAGTCCTGGAAATACATCAACACGAATCAAGTCTGAATCTGTCCGAGAGTGTATAAATTTTGATGTTTCTCTTTTTCTGTCGCTTGCGTTTTAGTTTGCTTAACTGTGTGTTTCTCTGTCACCGCTCTCTCTCTCTCTCTCTCTCTCTCTCTCTCTCTCTCTCTCTCTCTCTCTCTCTCTCTACACACACACACACACACACACACACACACACAAGCCAACAAAAAAACAACGGTAAACACACACGTTATCATCATTGAAGGTGGTGTGTGTGTGTGTGTGTGTGTGTGTGTGTGTGTGTGTGTGTGTGTGTGTGTGTGTGTGTGTTACAGTTCTGCATAAAAGCCCCCACACCCCACCCCCCACCCCCCCCCACCCCCTGCCCTCCTATCTCCGCCTTAACGTCTTCCTCTTACTGTCCCAACACGTTGAACACTCTCATTCAGAACACATGTAGGAGGACCTCAACAAGATCATTATCAGATGTTATCTACTGACAGACAGAGTGTGAGAGTTCTATAATGCCCATTCTTCCCCGACGGCCGTTCTTTCATCTTTCCCCCTAGATCAGTAGGAGACTTGTGTTTACTCGCTGATCGTATCACACGACAGGGTTGATCCCTGCCGACAAGTCACAGAAATGATCCCTAAGGGGGGAGAGAATATACCAGAGGTGACAGGTGTGTGTGTGCCATTAAACAAAGAGATGTGTGAACAAAACATGCATATAAAAACATAGCAGGATTTGGGGGTTTAAAAAAAAAAAAGGAAGAAAAAGGGAGGGGTGGGGGTTGGGGATCTGAAAGGCCTTGGAAGGAAGCGGGGACGGGAGGGGAGGGAAAGAGAAGGGTGAAGGTGAGGGAAGGGGTAGGGGAAGAGGGTAGCAGCGGGGGTGGTGGTGGTGGTGGTGGGGGGGGTGATGGGGGGGGGGGTTGTTGAGGGAAGGGAACTTCTGGGAGTGGCGATGGTATAATCAGATGGGCAGATGAGATTGCCACCGATGGAAGGGAGGAGATTGTGACTGAGTAAAAAAGTGGAGGGTGGCGTGCGAAGTGGGTGGGCAGGGGTGGGGGTGGGGGGAGGGTAGGGAGGGAAAGAAAAGGGGGAAGGGGTAGTTGAGGAGTCCCACTTCAGGGACAAGAGTATCAACACAAAGCGCAGAGAGAGAGAGAGAGAGAGAGAGAGAGAGAGAGAGAATTCTCGACCGAAATGAGTTATCTCCCTGCCGATTGCTATCTTTCAAGGGAATACCACAGCGCTATCGAGAACCTGCATGTCGGCGGGGAATCCTAGGAATCTTTTTTTTTTTTTTTTCTTCTTCTCTTGTCTACCCAAAAGCTGTGTATCTTACTCAATTTCCTTTTCTTCTTATGGTGGTGGCCTCCTGCTAGAATTGCAGGCGAAATTTCTCTGAGCTGGATATTTCTTTTTTCCCGTCTCTCTCTCTCTCTCTCTCTATGTCTCTGTCTCTCTGTCTCTCTCTCTCTCTCTCTCTCTCTCTCTCTCTCTCCTCTCTCTCTAACGTTTAGCAAAGATATTTGTGTGTGTGTGTGGGGGGGGGGGGGGAGGGGGGGGGGGGGGCGGGGGGGGGCGGGTGATGGAAGTTGAAAGGAAGACCAAGAATGAAGCCATTAGAATTTGGTTCGGATCCGAGTCGCAGATTCAGATCAAACAGCAGATTCAGGATCCCTTCAGCATGGTTACTGCCAGTTATCCTTTGAACACGATATCAGGAAATGTCCTGTGTATGAATCGATATTCGTGTGTGAAGCGATGCGTTTTTAAGGAATGTTAAAATTTTCTTGTGATGTAAACATCGCCATTTCGTATCATCAGTATCCCTTCCAAAAGCGAGAGAAACGAAGGGAAAAAATACAAAGAAAAAATAAACAAAAAGACAAGCAAACAAAGACAAAAACAAAAAAAAACAAACAAACAAAAAACAGAAAGACACAAAAAGGAAGGAAAGAAGGAAGAAGGAAGGAAGGAAAAAAAAGAAAGATACAAAACCAAGGAAGAGAACTCTTTCAGTCCGTGTCTACAGTTACGTCTTTGGTGAGGAAAAAAAAAAGATCTATTCGACTTCTGCTCAGGCCTGTGCTTTCCCGAATGCCCTTCTAGATTTATCTTGAGTGATGTTAAAGCTGTTCTCCACGTTCCGTCATCATTGTTCCTAACAATGTCAATCTAGCGTGCAATTTCTTCCAGTGTAATCGTACGAAATGTAAAGGACTTTTTTTTTTTTTTTTTTTTTTTTTTTTTTTAGTCTGATAGAATAAATACGCACATAAACATGAACAACTGTCTTGACATCGTTTATGCTTTTGTGCGTATATATGTGTTTCCTTTTCTTTAAAGTCTTGCAGTGAAGTTTTAAGCTGGATATGGCCTTTTACTTTTTTTTTTGTTTTCCCAGTTATTGTCAATGATGCTGTACATTAGCATATGACTAAACCGAAATTTGCTTCATTTATTTCCCCTCTTTCCATCCCATTCCCTTATCTCTCAGTATTTTGCATGGCCTCTATGTTGTTGTTGTAAATGATATGTTGTTGTTGTTGTTGTTGAAATCAGATCTTTCACAGTACCCCCCGTAATATTTCCGAAGCTGTGTACAAATGCCATCCTTCTACCATCATTGCAATGCATTAGAGTGATTTGTGATTAAGTTGGAACACGCAAAAAAAAAAAGGATCAACATGGTATCAGCTGAAACATTGGATAAAAGCCGCACGTATCTTTTATTCATTAATCTTTTTGTTGTTGTTTTTGTTTTGTTCTTTTGTGAACAAAGTTAAAAGAAAAATCACTCTGCCGCCAGCCGAAACAAACCAGCAAATTACATTGTCTCGTAATTTGTTTGTTTCTTTCGTTTGGTGGCGAAGTGATTTTTTCTTTTAACTTTGTTTTAATTTCCGCCTGCAGTCACCTCACTTTGAAACGTTCTATTTGAGAGAGAGAGGGGGGGGGGGGGAGGGAGAGAGAGAGAGAGAGAGAGAGAGAGAGAGAGAGAGAGAGAGAGAGAGGGGGGGAGGATGGGGAGGGGGGAGGGGGCAGGTAAGCAGAGAGACAGAGAGAAGCGGGCAAAACACGTGGAAACAGAAAGAGAGAGACAGTCTGACATAGAGTTAGATCAAAATAAATCATCTTTTTTTTTTTTTTTTTTTCAAGATGGCCTACTTTCCCTAAAATGAACATTTTTTACCACAACACAACTGGAAGAGACCACAGCCACTGTCATGATCAGCGTGGCCTGATTTCCAGGGACACGATTTATCCATTTTGTTGACATCGGCTGATTTTCAGCCCTGAATTCCTTGTCGATTGCCTGAAAAGGCGGTCAGACATCCAGGAAACGAAATCTCTTCTCTCTCTCTCCTCTCTCTCTCTCTCTCTCTCTCTCTCTCTCTCTTCTCTCTCTTCTTCTCTCTTCTTTTCCCCCTTTTTTTCTGCCTCATCCTTTCCTCTTGAAAGTCTGTGCACGGTATGGTATGTGCCAAAAATGATTGTGTGCAATGATTGTGTGTAAGAAATATGACTATTACCGACACATACAAAGAATGGAGTGGAAAAGACTATGGAGGTGGGCGGAAGGGGAGTAACGACATCGAAGACGTTGATCCAGTTTCGCTGTTTTTGAATATTATAGTTTAGAATGTACGTAAAGTTCGCTCATTTCAAATGCAAACGAAAACGTCCGCTAATTTAAAAAAAAAAAAAGTATTTCGAATGCGCTTGAAAATGTCCATAACGTTCGCTAATTTCGAACGCAGTTAAAAATGTTCATAGTGTTCATGTCCATAACGTTCGCTATTTTCGAATGCAGGTGAAAATGTTCCTAGCTAGGTAATTCTGAGGTTTATTATCGATTAGAGCAAGCAAGAATGTTAGGTCTGTGTCAACACTAGACGCCATTTGTAGAATGAAGAATATAGACCTGAAATACGGGTTTTTGTGTACAACTATTAAAAAAAATAATTTTTTTTTTAAAAAGAAAGACAAATGTTTGAATACATTTCTTAATCGAGACTACCTACTTTCTTATCATCTTCCATAATGATCTCACAGTCTGTCCTTTTTTTTTTTTGTCTCCCTAACCCACCCCCACCCATACCCCCCCCCCCCCCCCCCCCCCCCCCCCCCCCCTCCCTCTCTCTCTCTCTCTCCCTCTCCCCCTTCCTTCAAATCCCCCAGGGCCACTTCCACATATATTTCGAGGATTTACAACAGTGTGCCATTTATCTTTCCAGATAGGCACTGTAGATGGTGGGTAACTCGTCTTTTAGCCTGTGGTCCTAGGGATGGTGAGTTATGGGTCTGACCGAACGCCCTGGACATCTGTTCTGAACTTGCTGGCTGCCTGCCCATGGCAGAACACATCAGTCCTGTATGGCCCTGCTGAAAAGAGCGTCTGTCTGTCTGTCTGTCTGTCTCAATCTCACCTTATTATTATTATTATTATCATTATTATCATATTATCATTATCATCATCATCATCATTTTTCTTGTTATTGTTGTTTGCTGTCGTTGTTAGTATTCTTCTTCTTCTTATTATTTATCATTATTATCGTCCTCGTCATCATATCTTTATATCATTATTATGATTGCTGTTGTTGGTGTCGATATTATAATTATGATTATAATTTCATTGTCATTATTACTATCATATTTATTATTATTATTATTATTATTATTATTATTATTATTATTATTATTATTATCGTTGTTGTTATTGTTGTTGTTGTTGTTGTTGTCACAATGATGTAATGACGATGATGATAATAATGATTTTAATCGTCCGAATTATGAAAGAAGATGCCATGTCTGTTTTATCTGGATTGAGAAATTGTTAAGCTGCTCTCTCTGATGGGGTTATCGATGACATAAAAGCAGCAAGCAAATCCGACCAGGTGACGGGCTTTGTAGCAAATGTTTGTAGCGCTTTATTTGAAAGGCTGTGTTTTTTTTTCCTGAAGGTCGGACTGAATTATCTCTTACCCCATGACATAAGAATGGTGACGCTAGGAACACAATTACAGAGGAGTTACAATAGCTGGAGTGGCCTGCACCTTACTTAATCCCCTTTCATATCCTTGCTGGCTTATCAGAACACAGTTTTTATGCTTTTTGGTTAATTATTCATGTTGGTTTGTGTTGTCTCTTGATCTACTTTTACATTTACGAAGTGTCAAATCTTATGGAATGCATTCCATGTTACATCTTATTCGTATTAATAAATATTTCAATTGTAATGTGACAAAAAATTTAGATTTTGGGGTTTCGGAAATGTACACTCTATCATAGGCTATTGTATGGTTGTGCATTTATCTGTCCACTCTTTTGTGGAGATGAGCGAAATGGAGTTTACGGTGTTCTTTCTTGTAACTGATTCCACCTAAATGATCTAGGCTACATTGGTTTTTCTTAAATTTCAAGTAAGGTATCTTATTGGCATTACTGGATAAAGAAAAAAATTGTAAGACAGTTCGCTTTGCACTTTTGTAAACCATTCAAAATGCTCAATGATGTTTCAGCATACATACTCACATTATTATTAATATGAAAGAACTGTATGGCTTGTAATGATTCTGTCCCCATATAAGAAGCTATTGCCTTTATAAATAAACCTCCCCCCTTCCCTATTTCTCTCCTCTCTCTCTCTCTCTCTCTCTCTCTCTCTCTCTCTCTCACTCACACACACACACACACACACACCCACACACACACACACACACACACACACACACACACACACACATACATGTATACAAACTTCCTCTCCCTCCCATAGACATCTATGCAAGTGTAAGCCACAGAACGTTTTGTTTGTCTGCCCATCAAAAAATGTATGATTAAAAAAAAAATGTTACCTGTTTCATTTTTTCGGTGCTTTTGAAGTGGCATTGCTCACCACACTGTTCCTTCTTTCTCCTGGCTCCTCCTTCAATTCCTTCTCCTTTTTCTCCTCCTAGCTCTACTCCTCGATCCCAGTCCTCCTCTTTCTTCTGTTCCTCCTCTTGCTTCTCGTCTTCCTTGCCTTTTTTATTCACATGTCCTCAATCATCCTCCTTCTCTTCCTTTTTGTCTCCATCCTTACTTTTTTCCCTTTTTTTTTTTCTCGTCCTCCTCTTCTTTCTTA
>JADBJO010008811.1:52500-55000 GCA_016801955.1 Conus betulinus
AGAAACCATAGCTTCACAAATGTAGAAAAATCTTTAACACATATGTGAAAATACCGTGGCGGGCACGTATACACACACACACACACACACACACACACACACACACACACACACACACACACACACACACACACACACACACACACACACACGCATGCGCTCACACATTCTCACTAATATACATACAAAAGTGTGCGTGCAAAACCACATTCCAGCGTCAAGGTTTTTGCGTCTCAGCTTATTCTTTCAATTTTAAACAGGGCTGGGACAGATCATCCGAAGAAGTAAATAAATAAGTATTTGCCTATTTTTTTTGTCGAAAACGTATTATGTTCATTACTAAGTTTCTTTTTTTTTCTGATACAACTGGCCTCTGCTATAAACTTCGCAAGTGATTGGAGCAATTCTTCATCTTCAATGCTAACAACCCACATAGGTCATTGCGGACTGCAGGACTGCAACATTTTGTTTCGAAAACTTTACATTTACTTCTTAAGTCTTTATGCAACTCACAATGACACAGAAAATGTTCTTCATTTTCCTTGAAGGCCTGATTTTTATCTGAACAAAAGCTACACACATTGTTAATGTTATCGCTATAGTACCATCTCGTATTAGAGAGAGAGAGAGAGAGAGAGAGAGAGAGAGAGAGAGAGAGAGAGCACTCATTGCGCCTTCTGGTAATTTAAATCCTCTCCCATCAATTCGCCTAACTTCCAATAACTCTGAAGGACAAGACAACATAATATTGAGTTATCTTACGTCCCGGCGCAGGGGCGGTAATTCTGCGAGATTCTTTCCCTTCCCTCCCACAAACATTCTTCTTTCTAAAACTGATAGCTGGTGCACCCCACATTCTTCGCGCATATCGGCATTTTGTCTCCTCTCTTCCTCCATACCAACTCACACCCCCCCACCCCAACCCACCCGAACTTCCCCCCCCCCCTCGCCCCCCCCCCCCCCCCCCCCCCCCCATCTCAGCTTTCAGACGTCCTTCTCTGTAAACTGTCTCTGTATAAATAATGTTTGTGCACAGACACAACTTGCGCGAATGACGACATTCTGTATGTTAAATTGTTTGTTATGCTCTCCCTTCGCTTTTCTTTGAAGGCTGGTAGCCTAAAATTGCACACCCATCAGTACCACCTAGTGGCAAATCTTATTACGTTCTCTGACTACAGGCATGTGCAGAGAGAGATAGAGGTGGGGGGCGGGGGGGGGGGAGAGAGAGAGAGAGAGAGAGAGAGAGAGAGAGAGAGAGAGAGCGCGAGATAGAGGGAGGGAGGGAGGGAAGGAGGGACAAAAGGAGGGAAAGAGGAACAGAGGAACGCGCGCCCATTTTCAAGGCAAGGGCCGAAAGAAAAAAAAATGGATATATGTCTGTGTTTCGCTTGCGAAAAAAATCATCATGGGTTCATTCTCTCTCTCTCTCTCTCTCTCTCTCTCTCTCTCTCTCTCTCTCTCTCTCTTCCTTTTTTTCTTTTTCTCACTTTCCTCTCACTTGCCCTCCCCCCCCCCCCCCCTTTCTCTCTCTCTCTCTCTCTCTCTCTCGCTCTCTCTCTCTCTCTCTCTCTCTCTCTCTCATTCCACCCTTCCTCTCCATCTGCCTCCCCATTTTCTGTCTCTGTCTGTCTGTCTGTCTGTCATATCTCTGTCTCTGTGTCTCTCACTGTCTGCCTCACACACAACAACACACACACACTCTCTCTCTCTCTCTCCCCTCTCTCTCTCTCTGCCTCTCTCTCAATCTCTCTCTCCCTCCCTCCTTCCCTCCCTCCCTCTGTCTCTCTTGTCTCTTCTGTCCCTCCCCCCCCCACCCCCTTCTCTCTCTCACTCTCTCGCGCTCTCCTCTCACTCCCCCCTCTCTCTCTCTCTCCTCCTCTCTCTTCTCTCCTCTCTCTCTCTCTCTCTCTCTCTTCTCATTCCGCGCTTCCTCTCCCTTCGCCCTCCCCTTTTTCCTGTCTCTGTCTATCTGTCTGTCCTGTCTGTCTGTGTCTGTCTCTCTCTCCTCTCTCTCGCCCTCTTCTCTCTCCTCCTCCTCTCTCCCTCCCCTCCTCTCCCTCTCTGCACTCTTCTCTCTCTCTCTCTCTCTCTCTCCTCCCTCCCTCTCTTCTGTCTGTCTCTCTTCTCCTCTGCCTCCCTCCCTCCCTCTCTTTCTGTCTGTCAGGTCTCTCTCTCTCTCTCTCCTCCCTCCCTCTCTCACTCTCTCTCTCTGCCTCTCCTTCCTTCGTCCTCTCTGTCTTCTGTCTGTCTGTCTGTCTGTCTCTCTCTGCATCCCTCCTCTCTCTCTCTCTGTCTGTCTGTCTGCTGTATCTCTCTCTCTCCTCCCTCCCTCTCTCCTCCCTGGCCGCCCTCCCCCTCCCTCTCCTCGTCCTCTCTCTCTCTCTCTCTCTCTCTCTCTCTCTTCACTTAGAAACAGGCAGTCTCTCAGAGGGCATAGGGAGAAGTCTTTTTTTCCAAGGGCTCGCGCAGAGCCAAGGTCAGCGACTCAACAGTTACC
>JADBJO010008811.1:62500-65000 GCA_016801955.1 Conus betulinus
GGGATGAAGTCTGAGAGGGAGCAGTGTGGACGATGATAAGAAAAGGCGGAGGAGACTAGCATTTCAATTTCTTTCAGCATATTTTTTCTGTGTTTTAAGTAAGTAGACTGTAGTGGAAGAGTACTTATATAGCAGCACCTGTCCTCTGTTACAGACCAAACTTCAGTGGCTGTAAGATCCATGCTCTTGTTTGCTTCAAGAACTGGTTTGTGTTACGGAGTGGAGAGAGGAGAGAGAGAGAGACGAGAGAGAGAGAGAGAGAGAGAGAGAGAGAGAGAGAGGAGGAGAGAGAGAGAGAGAGAATAGCAACCAACATAAAACAAATTGGCAACAGTTAAAATTACTAAAGAAGATTTCCTTTGACAAGTGCTCGTTGCTAGTTTACATCAGAAGATTTTTTTTTTTTTTCATATATGAAGAGACAGAGACAGAGAGACAGAGAGAGAGAGAGAGAGAGAGAGAGAGGAGAGGAGAGAGAGAGGTGGAAGGGAGGGAGAGAGATAGAGACAGAGACAGAGAAGAAGAAGAAGAAGAAGAAGAAAGAAGAAAGAAAGAAGAAGAAGAAGAAGAAGACTACATAGGCAAATATGCCTAGCCTCAGGAGTTTATCATTCATCCTACTAACCAGGTCCCTGGATTGATTCATAAACTGTTTTTAAATTATACAAGTTTCCAACAGCTAATCCAAATGCCATTGTTCGTTTGATTTCAGCGAAAGGCAGAAAGGCAGGAAATGAGGAGGAAAGTTTGGGGAGAGGAAAATGGCAGAAAGAGAGGGTGGGGGGGGGGGGGGGGGGCGGAGGTGACAAGAGGGCAGTAGGAGTGCAGTTAGTAAACAATCGCTCAAAGCAGGACAGGATGCCATTGAGAAGTCTTTAATTAAGGTCTCGAATCACTGCAAAAATCAGAGCTGCAAGCAACAAGTCGAAACTACAACAGCACACGGAAGAGCGCATAACTCTGACATGGTCGAACCAAATCCTGGATGATCCGTCCTTTGATCCGGAACTGCATCCACAGATCCGAAGCAAAAAATATAAAGGGTTTTACCTTGTCGCCACAGTCCGTCTTCCTGCCAAGTTTCGTGAAAATCAATTGAGAATGTTTGTCTGGTTTTGTTGTTGTTGTTGTTGTTGTTTTTTAAGGGTTGTTTGTTTGTTTATTTCTTGCAAGCAGACACACAAATTAGCAGACGCGAGGAAATATATGGACATCCTCGGCAGAGATCATTGGAGACACGACGTCCTGACTTTGAACTTGGCGTCCAATTCTTACACTGCTCGACAGACCCAGCGAGTGAAGGTTGACAAACATCACACCAGCAACAGTCTGTAAAATACTAGTGCTACTTGAAGTCCCACATGCCGGGGTCGTCAGTCACACAGGCCTTCTTAAACGGTGGACCGGACCACAAAGAACCTGAACTGAATGTGCCATTTAGCTTGCCGCATAGGGGGCAGATGAGCAATACTGATATGCGTTGGAAGAGGGCGGTACTTCGTTCGTCGATGCAAATCCAGGACGCCGAGTTCCCTGAAATGGTACCGGGACAAATAACAATGCTTGAGACAGAGAGACAGGGGGAAGACAGATAAAGGATGCATAGTAGAGTGGGGGGGGGGGGGGGGGGGGCTGAGAATCATCTTTTCGATACTGGCGTGTAAACGGAATGAGCGACCATGGGGGATCGGGGAGAGAAATAGAGGGGGGTGATGGGTGAGAGAGACGGGAAGCATTTACAGATGGTAAGGGGATGAGGGTAGAGGAAGACGTTGGGGGGGAGTGGTGGTGGGGTGGGGGGATAAAATGAGGATTGGATGGGGATAGTGGAGGGATCAAGGAGAAGAAGCAAAGAATCTATACCCTCTGAGCTGGTATCTGGGGGGGAGGGTTGGTTTGTTTTTGGTTAGTTGGTTGGTTGGTTGGGTTTTGTTTACTGTGTCTTCTGTCCTACCTCAGTGGCATTGCACCCATGCCGCTCATTCCACCCCCCCCCCCCCCCCCCCCCCCCCTCCCCTGACCCCACGCCCATCCACCTCCGTCCACAGCCATTGCCCGCCCCAATCCGCCGCAGATTGACGGGAGTTCTAAGTTCATGGCAAGTCAATGCAAAACATGAACATGCGCACACTTGCGCAGACACATACACACACACACCGCACGCAAACACGTGTGCGAACGCATATACACACATACAAGACGCTAACACGAGTGTGCATAGGCTCATTCCTAAAGACACTTACGCGCAAGCGTGGTCGAATGCAACACACACACACACACACACACACACACACACACACACACACACACACACACACACACACACTCTCTCTCTCTCTCTCTCTCTCTCTCTCTCCTCTCTCTCTCTCCTCTCTCTCTCTCTCTCTCTCTCAACACACACACACACACACACACACACACACACACACACACCCACACACACACACACACACACACATACACAGGCACACTCACTCACTCACTCACTCACTCACGCACT
>JADBJO010008812.1:0-7500 GCA_016801955.1 Conus betulinus
TCTTTTGAATGTCTTATATACATCTCTTCATTTTCTCTGTCATCCAGTGGATTTAAATGACTTGTCAGGTTTTCAATGGTGGGGCTGCTCACATCCTGTTCTGGCGTTCAAATCACCACATAGAATTATGTTAACATTTCCATTCTGGACTAGATGCTGCAATTTTTCTTCTAAAATAAGAATACCATTTTTCACATCAGTGTAGTTATAAAAAGGACTACCTTCAGGGGGAATATAACTTGCAATCAACAATACATCTTTATCCATATCAAATATACTTTTCTCAATTTTCAAACAACCAAGTTGTCACATGTAAGTTCATTCGTTTAACCAATGAGAATAGTAGTTAACAAGTAATAAAACTCCACCCGAGTTTCTACCAAATGATGACAACTTTTTTGCTGGAGAGCTAATTTTACATAGTCATGAAAAATGTAACTGAAGTCAAAAGCCTGATTAGCAAAGGTTTCAGTTAGACACACGAAATCAAATGAACACACATAATTTACAAAAGATGCATCATTTAATTTACTACACAGGTTTTCAACATTATAATTCAAGAACGATAACTGCGTCGGCTGATCAAGCCTGTCCTATTTATTGGAGGTTGACCCAGAACGCAGAGAACGCCTGTCACTGTCTGACACTGATCGCGCGCCGTGTGTCGCCACTCATAGACAAGAAACTTGACAACCCACTTTGCTGTGTCCCCCTCTACCCGCACTGCCACCAGTTTCACGTGTTGCAGGCCGCCCACTCTGACCCCCTTCCCTTGCACAGTCCCCCTCTCTTCCCCTGCGAAGGTGTTTTTACCCCACCTCTACCACCCTTTCCCCCGAACGTCACTGCCCCCACTGGTTGGCTTGAGAGGGGGTGTGTCTCGGAGATTCTCTGCGGTGATCCACTGGTGTGTTGACCCGGTGACCTTGACCTAACTGCCGATCAGCTGTTGTGTTTGCTGCTGCTCTCCGCCATCGGCACCGTGCTGTCTGCTGTTCCGCCTGATGATGGAGGTGACGAAGTGTCCACATCGTGATCGGCCCTCACTGCTGCGGCGTACGACCTCGGTGCTCGTCTCGGTCCGATCTTCATCACGCCTCTGTCAAAGTAAGCTGACATGCCGTCACGTTTGGCCTGTGCCACCATTGCAGCTTGCCGTCTGGTCAAGTCGTTGGCCACCCGCACACCTTGCCCTTCAAGCTGACTTCTGAAGTCTTTATTCTTCAGGATCTCCAACTTGTCCCTCCAACTACGCACTTTGACGATCATGGGTTTTGGGTCACCCCTGTCCGATTTCTATGTGCTCTGATGATGTCGTCTTCCCTCCACTGCTTTGGGCCCTCTACACTGTTCAGTGCTGACACCACAGCTGACGCACACTGGTCGAAGTTTTCTCTGTCAGAGCACATAGGGATACCGTAAAACCGTAGATTGTCCCTACGGGAAAACTCCTCTAATCGGTCAATTTCAGAGTTCATTTTCTCATGTTCGTTACGTAGTCTGTCTATATACTGGGAGAGTTTTGTGTGTGACCTCTTTCTGCTCCGCTGATTCTGTGTTGAGGGCTGTGATGTCATCGTGATTTCCGACACGGCCTCTGACAGACGGGTGTTTTCCTGTTCAAGTCTATTGCAGCGTTCATTAATTTCATCACACTTCTCACTGACACGTTTCAGTTCGGACTTGATGACAGACAGATCACTTCGAATCAATTTATTTTCTTCGCTGCTTTGTTTACTCTGTCTGTCGATGGCCTGAAGAATTTGCTGTGCGAAGTCAGGGGTGACGTGTTGATGTGTCGCTGATTCCACGTGTGCAGCAGGTGTTTGCTGAACATCATCCTCTGTGACACTGCCATCCTCTGCAAAGGTCCGGGGTTCGTCTCCACGTCATGAGACAGGAGAAGGCGTCGCACCGACCACGAGGCATAAATCAAGCACAGTGTGACGAGGGCTTGGCTGTGTACGGGCAACACGTGTACTACACACGCGCTGTCGTAACACATTGTGTTTCCACTCGATGTTGTTGCTCTCCTGGAATGTGACCAGCCGAAAGGCCCAGTGTTGGTGAGGTGTCATAGCTCACAACTGAGGTAGCGATGATTCTCAGCGAATTTCCGAGGAGACACACACTGAGAACAACGCCAAAAATGTCAACACACCGGTCGCCGACACTGCCTCGCTTCCGCTCACCTGGCTGGCCTTGTGAACTTTGTGTGACCTTTGCCACTGATGCACAAAAATGTCCAATTCTGCACCTCCACAGATTAATGTCTATCATTGTGTCTGCTCCTTTCTTCACTGTCTCTATTTACCCACCTTACTGTCACTTCACTACTCACTAGTATGCCACATAAACGCCGAAGCCGAAGGTAGAGCAAACGACTGACACTGTTGACTAGTCGCCATCTTTTTTTTCCGCGCCCCCGTGTGTGTGAGAGGAGAGAGAGAGAGAGAGAGAGAGAGAGAGAGAGAGAGAGAGAGAGAGAATGAGGGAGTGAGAGAGAGAAAGGAAGAGAGAGAGAGAGAGAGAGAGAGAGAGAGAGAGAGCGAGAGAGAGAGAATGTGTGTGTGTGTGTGTGTGTGTGAGAGAGAGAGAGAGAGAGAGAGAGAGAGAGAGAGAGAGAGAGAGAGAGAGAGAGAATGTGTACAGAGGAGGTCTTTTCCAGCATGGTGGTGTTGGTGTGGCACAGCATCACTATTCATTTAGTCATCCTTTTCCAGCCCCATCAATCTGCTGCCATCTTAGTGCTCGTGTGTGTTCTTTATGCCCAGCTTTGACGTTCATGCCCTCTATACAAGACAGACGGGCATAACCATCCCTTTCCATGGGAGAAGAAGAAAGCCGGAGGAGGAGGAGGACGATGGACATGTGTGTGTGTGTGTGTGTGTGTGTGTGTGTGTGTGTGTGTGTGCGTGCGTGTGTCCTACACTAACTGATACCACCGGGTGAGGAACTACCTTTTCAGCAGACCTAAAGAGATGACTCATCCATTGCCTCGCCTGTTACATTAAAACGGTAACACGTAAACTTGTGAATCATAAAAAGTCATTTTTTTTTTTTCTACATTGGAGCTGGCAGCACTTTTTTTTTCTTCTTTTTTTTTTTTTTTTTTGTGTACGCAGGCTGATACTCCTGTGGACACTCCCTGCGTAGGAGAGCAAGGATCAATCCCATCTACCCAACAAGGGAGTGGAGTTTTTTGTGTGTATGACCGTTTTTTTTTTATTATCCCGCCACTAAGGCAGCTATACTCCATCTTCGGGGAAGGTGCATGCTATGTGTAACGTGCTATCCATACCAACGGCCAAACTGGCCATCTCTTCCGAAAGTTGGTGATGGGATTTTACGTGTGTGCAAGATGTTATGCGTACGTTCACACACGGTTTATAGTCTCATTCGAAGGGCTGTGTGGGAAATGGAGTCAGAACCAATGTTACTCAGAGGAAAAAAAAACCCCTGTACCGAAACGGCCCGGCGGAGATTCGACCCCACAACCCCAAGATTACGAGTCCGGCGCTCCACCACTGAGCTATTCCGGCCCCGCTGGCAGGATTCGAACTGGCAACATGTGACGGCCAGCTCCATGCTCTCTACCCCCACTGACCTAACCAGGCTATAAAAGCACACTTCCGTGGACCCCTTCTTTTTGTGTTTGAGTGAAGACGTCACTATTGCCTGCTTGAACCAAATGGATAAATCGGTACTCCCAGCGCGCCTAATTTGTCCCACATTGAGGGAAATCGTAGGGGCTTGATGCATATCAACCTGATTTTCTTTTTGTTGAAAAGGACAGAAGTTTTGTTAGATCTGTAAGCCCCGTTTCTTAGTGACTTTCCTTTTTTTTGTAGGAGAAGGGAAAGGCATGAAAGTTTGGCTGGTTCAAAGCTCTGTGTCTGTCACTCTGTCTCTGTGTCTGTCTCTCTATCTATCTCTCTGTCTCTTTGTCTGTCTGTCGGCATTGATACCTCTTTTACCACGTTCACCACGTTTCAACCAATTCTTTGTTCTCGGTTGTCATTGCGAGTCTTCCTTTCCCAGAGCTTTGCAAATTTCGAGTGTAAAATTTCTCCCCAATACTCATTTCACAGTCACCATAAATTGTATTCGTGAACTGACGACCCATCCTCACTCTCTTTTTCTATTGCCTCTTCCTTAAAAAAAACCCTTCTAGCTACATCCTTTTGACCCCCCCCCCCCCCTTCCCGCCCCAGTCCTCTACATCCCCTAACCACTTCCCATCATGTCTTTATAGGGAGTCTGGCTCTTGCTTTTGCTGAATTAGGGTGTCTCTCTTGGGTTCCAAAACTCGATAACTTGTTTCCTATTTTCCACTCATCCCTTCCACAAGTATCTACACCTTCCTTATCCCCCCCCCCCCTCTTCACTACTCTTCCCTTCCTCACTCTTTCCTCTTGTCTCTTTTTGTCTGTACTTTGTTGTTCCCTGGAGGTCTTGTTCACGTTGTCTGGAATCTGAGCGTGACTTCTAAACACCTATCTCTCTTGCTGACGCCTTCCTTTCCCTCCCATCTGTCTCCCTCCCTCCCGCACCTATTCCCCTGAAGCCTAAAGACGTCTTCATTCATCTCATCATTCCCTATCACAACATCATACATGTTTTGTCATGAGTGTGGACGGGAGACCCTTTAATTGTTTCTGAAAGTTTTTGAAAGGTTCAAAGTAGGACACAGGATTGGTGACTCCGGGTTGTTTTTTCCTCACGTCATTTTTTTCTGTCTTTCCTTTATTTTCTGTCAAGTCATTCTCTGCGCTATTTCATCAGCTACACTACCTCTAACATTTCCGTAAGTAGCTACACCAAGCGCCATTTTGCCACGGCCCAAACTATTCACGCAGTAGCTCTTTTTATAAGGTCGCCATCAGACCAGTCACCAGAGGATACACTGCATTGTTGCTGGACTGCTTCAGTGGGTGATCCATACATTCTGACTATCATGCAGGAACACACATAATCCTATGCAGACAAACTTATTTCTTGGTCAGAGAGCCAGTCTGAGAGTGTATTTTATTGACTGGGAGGCCGCCACCATGTCCTTTCAACAGCAGTCCTTACCAAGACGAACATCAGAGATTCTGGCACAAACTCCCAAGAGGTGTTTCCTGTGGAGGAGAACGCCACGACTGAGCCTAAAGCTAGAACTGATTTGCGCACTATGGAGTCCTGCTGTGTATTCACCCAGATCATGACAGGTGCTTTGAAGCTCATTTGCCTGCCAGATTACGTGAGCACAACGGAGTGGAGAAGCCATGAACTCATCCCTTGCAGCCCTGTCGGTGGCAGCGGTAAGGGCAAAAGGTTCCATTGGACTTTGGACAGTCGTCTGAAGACCCTCTCATTTGAGCAGAAAGGGTGATGGTTTGAGTTCATACCAGAGCTCACCAACGTGAAACGACTGGATGCCCACCACCCTAACCCCCTCGTCTACCTCTCCCCAGGCCTCTAGTGATTTTTCCCTTTTGTCTGATGAGACTTGTCTCCCCTTTGACATTTTTAGAGTGGGGAAGTGAGGTGGGGGGGGGGGGGTAGATAATGAATATTTGCTATTTAAATGTAGATTTTGCTGAACAGTTAAATAGGGGGGGGGGGGGGGGGGGGGGGGGGGGGGCAAGTGAAGGTTAACAATTCTTTCATCATAGTAACGACCTGGCAAAGATTTGCCCTAAAAAAAGGTGGGGGGGGGGGGGGGGGGGGGGGGGGGGGGGGGGGGGGGAAGGGGTGAAGATGAAAAGTGGGAACGTAAAATTAAGAAAATATAATTCAAATATGAAAACCCTTCACTAGCTGCATGAGAGAATCATGACAATCCCTCTCGAAGGCAGATCTACTTATATTGCCTGCTCCTAAAATGTAGATTTATCACATATCCCTTCGTTAGAGGCTAAGGCTTACAAAACACATACAACCCAGTTTGTTTTCATTCCCTCTAATGCACATACAAACCCAGTTTGTTTTCATTCCCTCTAAAGCACATACAACCCCAGTTTGTTTTCATTCCCCCTAAAGCACATACAACCCAGTTTGTTTTCATTCCCTCTCAGGCATATTCTCGACCTGGCAAACCCAACTTGTTGCTGGATATGGACTGAAAGTAAATGATGCAGCTACAATATTCAGATAAGGCGCAGGAGAACTAGCGGCTCATTATTGCAGGTAGACATCTTAGTGACGGCAATCTCCACTGTCCGTCATGTAAGCCTCAGAGAAGGTTTATCAGAACAAGGAGTCCCCTTCATTATGAATACGAAGCCTTTACTGATGGCAATTTGACTTGTGTATTTGTATACAGGATCATAGAAAATGAGATACACAGCTTCTTGCTGCTCAGGTATCTATTGGTCTCATTATTTTCTGTCATTAGCCTTAAGATGAGAGACAGCCTCCTTTACTTAAAACGAACCTATCAATGAGTATTACCTGCGCTGAAGTTCTTGGAAATGTCTTTTTTCATGCAAAGAGTTCGAAACTTACACAAGTAGCTACATCCTGTGTAAAATTGGCGTTACTCAGCAGTCTGCCCAGCGCTACTATTTGCATGCTTGTTTTCCATCGCCATGTGAGGCCAACTAATCAGTAAACCATGGCATCAGAGTTCGCGTCCCCTCTCTCTCTCTCTCTCTCTCTCTCTCTCTCTCACACACACACACACACATACGCACACACGCACGCACGCACGCACACACACACACGTACACACACAAACAGAGAGAGAGAGAGAGAGAGAGAGAGAGACAGACAGACAGACAGACAGACAGAGATAGACAGACAGATAGACAGACAGATAGACAGACAGACAGACAGACACATCTTAAACTTTTCCCTTCTTTGATTGGTTTTGTCACTTTCCTGTCTGTCCTTGACCTTCAGTCTTTCTCTGTGTTCGGATGGAATCCAGGTCAACAAGGACGTTGGCGCTCCATCAATACTCCCTCAGTGACCTTCAATGGCCGACGACGGCTGACGTCATGCTGCATCGTTGGACCGACGGTGAAATGGTTGAATACATCAGCTGCATGAGCGGCATGGTCAGTGCGCTGAACTGGTGTTTTGACAGCACGGTCACCATGTTGCACTGACTGGCGAATATGACCCAGACATACGGATACACAGTGTGTGTGTGTGTGTGTGTGTGTGTGTGTGTGTGTGGTGTGTGTGTGTGTGTGTGTGTGTGTGTGTGTGTTTGTGTGCGTGTGTTGTGTGTGTGTGTGTGTGTGTGTGGTGTGGTTGTTGTTTGTTTGTTTGTGTGTGTGTGTGTGCGTGTGTGTGTGTGTGTGTGGTGTGTGTGTGTGTGTGTGTGTGTGTGTGTGTGTGTGTGTGTGTGTGGTTGTGTGCGTGTGTGTGTGTGTGTGTGCGCGCGCGCGCGTGTGTGCTCATATATGTATGTATGTGCTTTTATTTATTTCTTTATTTTTTAAGATAACCGTTTTACTCCACAAAAAGGAGTGAAATAATTTACTCTGCAGGCAAGGATGATAATGG